>JAXCLQ010070848.1:2953-15574 GCA_035584115.1 Cedrela odorata
ATATATATATATATATACATGTTCATTTAAATTAAATGACTGTAAATTAAATTATAAGTCTGCATTTAGTTTTAAATAAACAACTCGGCGGACCATACCTTCTCGATCGTTACCTTGACCGAGGTAACGTCGAAAACCATCAGTCAGCCTTTTCATGCATAAAACCATATGCAATGAATAATTATAAAACTGAAAACTATTTATCATTCTTTATAAAACCATTTATTTCTTAATAAATATGCAATTATAAAACAACGTCTGTCTCACTGATGTTGGCCCCGAATAGTAACTTGGTAATAGAGGACTGTTCTCGTCATATCCGTCAAATTTATGAAATCCCTATTAAGCCTCCAGGACTTTTCATAGGGTTTCTACAACGACACCTAAGTGTACGACACACAATAGGCTTACCATGGCTTATCCCTCTTATATAGCCTCATTGCGACTCCATTTATCTATGCGGCCTCTCATACTTCGTCCATAGGGTACCTCCCTGTATATACAATCAAATAACCGACCTACTTGCCAAACATCAGGCCCACTGGCCATGAATCAATATCCGACTTTACCGGCCTCATCACTAATATATAAGCTTAAAACAAATTTTTTGCAATCAATGATTTCAAATCATTGAAATTAAACTCGACCTCCTCGGCTATATTATTCTCAAACAAAGATCATAAAATGTATAAATCAATTTTGGCCTCTTGGCCATTTTAGCATGTATATTAAACACATTTTTAATTGCAGACCAATAATATAAACCATCCCAATATCAATTTAAAACACATGAAGTGGTTTCATTTTAATTTTGCTTTATTATATAAATCACTTGTTTAACAAACAAGCAATACATATAAATATAACACGCATATATTTATTTATTTATGTATGTATAAATTTACTCACTCTATGAAGAGGGTAATCACTCCTATTAACAATCCCCGTGCCTACTCAGATCCTTGTAGCCTAATACCACATATGCATAACTTATGAATTATTCTATTCAAATCATCAATATAATGGCACTAAATGTCACTTCGCATGAAAAACTAGAATAAGTTCCTTAGTTTAACACATTTTCTAAGTTCAACTAACTAAGGTCATTTACTCGATTTCCAACAATGAAATCCCATAGTCGAATATTCTAATTCATATTTTCACGTTACATTTTTCGATATTCAACGAATACCAAAATCCCCATGCAATTCAATAACAATTCACTTATTTGTTCATCAAATATGCTTAATAAACTCAGATTAACACAAATATGATCGTCACAGTACTTAATCTAACATCAATTTAACATTATTAACATTTTCTATATATAAATTAATGAAATTCTCAAATTCATATTTTCGTCTAAAACGGATATACACATTCCAAAAATAGTCAATACATATACCATTACCATACATCTCAAATTCACCCAAATTAACATAAATTCTAGATTTTCTACGCGAATATAAACAAAAATTTTGGATGAACAGTAACCTCAACATTTCAATATTCTCAAAATCGTAAAATCATCACTATAATGGGTTAATAGGCTTACTGGTACTCCGTAGAAACTCTTAGAAACCTCAATTAGTTGTTCAATAAGAAAAACTCCAAATTTCCCTTGAAACCCCAATTTGTTTCTCGTTGTTTCTTGCTTTTCTTAACCTAAATATGGTATCAATGTGAAGAGGAGGAGACGATGAGTCATTTGGTGGCGGAAATTTGATGAAAAATGGAAGAAATGAAGAGAAATAGGGAGGGAGAGAGATAATTTTTCTTGAGAGAAGGAGATGATTTTTAAGTTTTTAGAGAGAGGAGAAAATGAAATACTATTTGGGGTTGCCCTTAAAATCTTTAAAATAAACTAAAAAAAAACTCATTTTTTCAGCAAATTGGTCAAGTGGTTGTTACAGTACCCCTCGACATAGCTACTGCCGGTCGACCGTTTCCCCCAACTGGTTGACGGTGCTACAGTATCCGCTACAGTACTCAGTTTTCACTGTTTAAAAATATTACGATTTAGTTCCTGAAAACTTTGCAGTTTGGTCCCTTTTTAGTTTTTTAGTTCTTCTGGACATTTGATTCCCTTTCCCGATCATCTAATTCCATGTCTCTGTAGGTTTAAAGCCGTCCACTCTCAATTTACTGACTCATGAACTCGAAAATTTAAACTAAGACCCGATATATGTTTACCCAAAGTATTTAATACTTGTTATACTCATATCAACTAATTTAAATTCATTTAAACCTCGCTAATATATCAAATAAATCTTGAATCATGTACGTGATAATGAATGTCATTAAATGACAATTTTTCCATATGTTTGAAGAACAAGGTCTCGCAGATTCCCTCCGACTAATTCCACAAAGTATATTATTTTGCATGTAAAGTAGTCATAGGTTCAATATACATAGAATAATTTATAATTATATTATAAACATAATCTTTCTTGTCGAAGCAAACACTTTTCTTAAAATACAAACATCAACTTCTTATAAAAAAAGTTATTACAATATAATTTTTTAAAAACCTTTTGTGTAAAAATATATCAAAATTTTAACTTTTAACAACTTTTTGTAATTTTTTAAAACTATATAAAGTAATACTATATTTTTCAAGTATTTAAAATTTTTTTTATCATATCTTGAGTGATATGATATTTATATACTATTTATAAATTTTAAACTAATTAATTACACTAGGATTATTATTCAATTAATAAAAAAGAAATAACTTTAAAATAATAATTTTGAAATATCACTTAAAAATCTATAATAATATTGTAACAAGCCTAATTCTATCCAAAAAAAAATTAGAGTCTCCCCGATAACAAGAATATGACTCATATTTAAGAACTTGCAAATAACAAATTTATACACTTACAGTAGAAATTTCTCCTCACTACTCTCACTACTCTCATCTCATAAAATTATACCATGATCTATTCATCCATTTACTCTTATAAAGTTATATGAAAAACATAAGAACTTTGATTTTATTTGCATATTACAAATCTATAACCAAAATCTGCGTCTTAAAATAAATTTAGAAAAATAATAGGACAAAAATATTCTTTTCTTTTTAGTTGGAATATCATCAATCTCTATAATTGTTCAGTTTCCAGCATTATCTAGAACTTAAAAAATAAATGTGAACTAATACCTAGTAAATATTTATATGCAATTGCAATTTTTAAAAAAACAAAATTTAATATAAAAAATTTGAATTTAAAATCAAACATGACAGAATAATTCAAAGAAATTTTAAATCAAAATCCTTGAAGGATAACACAAAACTATTTATCCTTTATATATACATATATATATATATATATATAAAAGTAACTATATATAATTTAATCCATGCATGTTTTTAAGGCATTATTTCCAAGGATCACCATTCATAATTGGCCAACGTACTTTTGGGATATTATTCCCAAGGACCATCATCCATATTTCATATTTGCGAACTCTTAACGCAAGGCAAAATTCATGTACAAAGTCACATGTGCTTAATGTAACACCCCCAATTTTCTAAAATTTTTTCCAAATTTGCATATTATAAAATGAACATTTCCCAAATTTAAAATCTGAAAATAAAATTTTGAACACTTTCAAAAGAGTATCCAATACCAACAACTTCCTCTTAACCTAAAAAATAATCAATGTTTATTACATAAGTATTCATCTACTAATTTAAAACTATACAAGTTATATTCCCATATTTCTACATACAAAAATACAACAAAATCCTCTAGCTATCCACCTTTAATCCTCTTCAATTACCTTGTCTCTGGCTTCACGCAAAACTTGAAAAATTGGTGTGAACCCCATCCTTCAGAACAATGGGTAATTTCAATTTTTCTTCTTTTTCTTTGGGTAAATGAACTAAGTAAAAGAAAAATAAAGTGTTTTTAAGTTGGATAAATGAACTAAGTAAAAGAAAATTAAAATAATTAATTTTGGACTTAAATACAAAGGTTTTAGAAATATTCAAGGTTATTTTAGAATATTCTAAAGGGACAAGTTGGAATAGAGGATCATGGACTAAATGACAAGAATTGAAAATTTATTTTTGGGTTTTATAGGGACTAAAACAAATTTTTTTAAAAGTTTTGAACTATTTTTAAAATTTTAAAAAGAATATGGATCTCAATGATATTTTGAGTATCAAAATAAAAGAAATTTGCCATTTTTTTTTATATTCATTCTTCTTATTTGCCAAGTAACCTGTAAAAACCATTTTCTCCTATTTTCTCTCAATTTTCAGCTAAATTACTTTAAATTTGGCCGATTTCCTTTCAAATTTCTGTTGGCAAGAAATTCTTCTTCGCTTCCTCTTCAAATTGGTACCTTTTTAGTTCAGAATTGGTAAGAAAATAATAAAGAGAAAATTTTGGTTTATAAAAAAATTTGTGAATTTTTCTGTTTAATAAGCAATTAAATATTTCTACGAGCTACTACCAGTTGTAGGTAAGCTTATTAACGCGTTAGAAGCTTACTTTTTAGATTTTGGGCATGAATTAACTTTGGACTTATGCATATAAGGTTAGTGGGCCAATTTATTGATTGTAATTATAGAGAGATAGCCTATGGACGAATCTATAAGAGGCTGCGTAGGTGAGTGAAGCCATAGTGGAGTTGGTAAAAGAGAGGAAAGGCCATGACAAGTCCACTATGTGCCATGTACATATGTGCAGTTATAGATATCTTATGGAAAATTCTGACGGCATGATAGAGATATTTTGGATTTGACGGATTACGAAGACAGTCACTCATGTTACCAAGTGACTACTTGGAGTCAACATCTGTGAGATGGATAATTATTTTTATAAATGCTTAGTTTTCAAAAAATAAATGATTTTACCAAGTATGAGAAATAATTTTATGTTTTATAAGGATTCATTACATACGGTTTTGTGCATGAAAGATTCACTGATGTTTTCGACGTTGCTTCGGCCTAGTTAGCGGTCTAGAAAATATGGTCAGCTTGAAACTAAATGTAGACCTATGAATTATTTTGCAGTTATTTGATTTAAATGAACATGATATATATACATATATATATATATATATATTTGTGTATAAGTTGATGAGTAATCCCAATATCATAATTTGAAAATGTGTGTGCATGCATGTATATATGTATGTACTTTATTTACTCACTAAGTATATTCATATACTCACCATTCACCACTTGAGCTTTCAGGTTATTAATGGTAGCTGTTGAAGGGTTTTTAATACCCCGCATAGGTTTCCCCTAGACTCACAAATATATTTTATTTCCACTGGATATGTATTTATTTGGGTTTTGTAAAGTATTTATAAACTAAATATTCATGTAAATTCTTATATTTGTTCAACCCGAACCAAAATGAGTGCCATAATGATTTTATAATTATTGTTTATGTGTTGTGTATAAATTGATTATAGACGATCAATTCTTTGATAAGGCTCTCATGGAAGGGAGTTATGATTTATAAATTACTTTCAGATTTTTGTAAATTATGCGAAAATAGGAAGCCTTATAGACTCTCTTGATACATTTTGGATATATAAAATATATTATGAAAATTTGTGACAATTGGCACAGGTAGACCCTAGGATCAGGATGTAACAATTTTAGTGGTATCAGAGCTTTTGGTTTTGAAAATGGTTTTCAAATGTTTTGAAAATAGTTTGATATTTTAAAATGGGTTAAATATAGTTTTAAAAATGATATTTTTAAATTATCTAGTAGACACTAAGTGAGTTAAGTTATAGATAAGTATATGTTATTGTGAAGCATATATGATTGATCTTCATTTCTTTTTGTAATAAGTAAGAAGGCATACTTGCTCCGCATACAGAAAGAGGAAGGGGTAGACTCCGTAAGGTACAGTTATCTTAAAAGAAGCCGACAAATTCCTCACATACGCCTCAATTTCCTTAATTGGAACGACCAACTCAATTTCCACAGCTTGGGAAGGAAATGCCAACTAATGTGCAGTGGGAATATGGACAACCTTGATGGTATATTGGAATACCCATATTTGCAGGATAACACTATTGCAAATGAGGATAAGTGAAAAGTGATTATATAGTTATTGCAGGATAATGCTGTTACTTTGTAGCAGAATATGTTATCCAAATTTGAATCATAGTTGACTTGGTTATCGAGGACCATTTAGGGAAGTTAATGTAGTAACATTTATTTTAAAGCAAGAAATCTTCTGTTACAATAGTATTTGTCCAAGTAGCATACATGCCCTTGTTGGTAGAATTGAAAGCTTTGGGTGTAGCCTTAGTTGTGATGATGCTAAAGCCATAGTGGCTAATTTTGTTGTGAGATCTACGTTGGTGGATCAGATCAAGGAAAGGCAAGTACAAGATAGTAGTTTAGCCCATATATGTTATGGACATGCGTTATAAAGTTTCAAGGTAGTAGAGATAAGCATGTATTTTTTTTATTAAATTTGCATATAATAATAGTCATCGAGCTAGCATTGGTATGGTTCTATACGAAGCCTTACACGATAAAAAGTGTAGAACACCTTTATGTTGGGGTAAAATCAGTGAAAGGAAGATAGAAAAAGAATGTGGAGCTAATAAAAACCTTCATTAAAACAATTAAGATTTATTTGTGAAAAATTGAAAATGGCAAAAGACAGTTAGAAAATTTATGATGATCACTGACGAAGAGCTGATAGAGTTTGTTATTGAGTTTGCTAATAAGAAGACTCTTTACGCCATGTTTGAGGTGGAATTGAACTTAAACATCGAATGAGTTGAGTTTTTAGGTTGCATATAGGATGGACAAAGATTTAAATTTAATGAATTATAGTTGAGGGATGTATCAGTAAATGCATGAAAAAGAGAATGAGATAGACTTCTGTATTAATCTAATCCTAAACATTCTCTCAATTTTTACAATTCATTCGAGTGGTAGTTATGTGATTTCTAGATGTTAGAAGTCGAGTTCTAAGGACACGTTGTTTCTAAGGAAGGTATATCAGTGAATCTATCTAAGGTGAAATTTTTACGCCATGTGTCTGGGTGCTTTGCCATTTTGGGGCTACTCTATGTATGTATACGATGAGATTATGATTAGCTGTTATTTATTTTATTTGTATGATTTTTTATAGTATAACAAGTTTATTGTTCATGGTATTAGTTTAGTAAAAGATTGAAAAACATATATATTTTCTTCGTGTGATATTTCATAAGATATAAATTATGAGTAAAATCAAATTTTAGTGTTTTGACTTTGCAATTTTACCAAAGTTGTGTAAGAATTGGTATATACCTATATGATGCGTTAACTAAAATAATAAAGAATTGATGTTTTAGTTCATATCATATTTTTATGTACGTCATGGTAATTATTCATAAATTGGATTATATGATGATGTTACTGAATCCTTTTGTTGATGCAATTTTGTAATTTTTTTTTTGGCCCTCTTGGAGAATAATTATTTGATTATTATGTAGTGTATTAATATTAATCGACATGGTTTTGTAATTGAAAAATTTTTAAGTTGTTTATGGTGACTTGAATTAATTTCATTGATATATATATATATATATATATGTATCTATGGAGATTTACGAGGTTGCTTTTAAGTATATGAGTTTTGGAGTATGTTGGAATGTTGGAAATTTTTTTTGAACTGTTTTATAATAAATTATAGATTAGTTTTGTCCAAATTATAAGAGAGACTGCCAAAATTTTCTTGGTAAGATGTCAATAAGTTGTACAGTTAATTTATATTAAAGGTATACTAGGCTAGTCTTAAGAATGGTTATGAAAACTCGTTGTAGAAATCGATTTAGTTTCTTTATATTTTTAGTTCCTTAATGTTTATATATATTGGTATATTACAATCAATACTTGTGTTGGAGATTATTGGAGGTGTTTATAAGGATTTTAAGTTAATATTATGAATTCACATTTAAGATGATGATCTAATTTTTAGAGTTAACATATGAGTCTTTTAACACCCAAACTCAATATTGTTGTGCTAGCTTAATAAAGTAGTGTGCCTTAAAATTACGATTGGGTTCTTAAGTGATAGAAATTTTTAGATTATAAATTGGAAGATGTTTATTGTATATGGGGAACTTATCTATCCTAAGTTGCTATATCTCTGCATTTGTTGCTCGAAACCATTATGTTATTTTGGGTCCATTTACTTAAGCGTGTAAGGTCAATATTGATATGAAATTGTACGAATATATTAAGATAACCACGAGGCTTGATGATCATGTCATTGTAATTATTGGTAGTCAATTTATACACAAGGGCTTATGACTGAAGTATATCCTCGTTTCACAAGCACCTTTATAGATTTTTCCAGATTTCTTTGTAAAAGGTAAGATTAAACTCTCTTATCAAGATCATGATTTCATGTTAAATTCAAATAAGAATTTCAGTATGGTTATTGAGACCATTACTCTAAAATTATGCCCTAGGTAAACTGTGAAGTATGTAGCTATTGATGGGGATGAGAATGGTGTTCTTAGCATGGTTGATGTAATAATAATGAATCGATGTTATATTTTAAATGGTTAGAAACACTAATTAAATGTAACTTTTGACAAATAATTTTTGTCAGAAGTAATGATACGAGGTATTTTGAGGTTTATTCTACAATCCTTATGATTGACCTATTTTGAATCGAGTATGTTATAACGAAAAAATATTTTTTAATTAGAATAATGATGATGGTTAAAGCCTTGTAGCAAAACACCAGCGCATAACAAAAGAAAACGGACATTGATAAGTTTATACAAGAGAAATACTCACATCTGTTTTAGTAATAAAGTCTGTAGAATTTTGAAGACAAAATTTTTTTTATGGGAAGTAAAATTGCGAACCTCGTCCTTTGGATCAATGAATAATTTTGGTTTTTCTTTTTTCCTTTGAAATTTAAACTCATGGGGTTAGACTTTCGAGAAATAAAAGTGTTTTTAAATTGGATAAATGAACTAAGGAAAAGAAAATTAAAATAATTGATTTTGGACTTAAATGAAAAGGTTTCGAAAATATTCAAGATTATTTTGGAATATTCCAAAGGGACAAGTTGGAATAGTGGATCATGGACTAAATGTCAAGAATTGAAATTTTATTTTTGGGTTTTATAAGGACTAAAATGAAAGTTATTTTTTTTAAGTTTTGAGTTATTTTCAAAATTTTTTAAAAAATAGAAGTCTCAATGAAATTTTACGTATCAGAATAATTGAAATTTGTCATTTTTACCATATTCATTCTTTTTCTTTCCCTAGCAATCCACATAAACAATTTTATCATTTTCTCTCTCAATTTCTGGCCAAATTGTTTCAAATTTCGTCGGTTTTCTTTCAAATTTTAGTTGCCAAGAGATTCTCCATCACTTCCTCTTCAAATTGGTACCATTTTGGTTCAGAACCTACAAGAAAATAACAAAGAGGAAAATTTAGTTTTGAAGAAAATTCATAAATTTTTTTCATGTAATTAGCAATTAAAGGTTTCTATGAGCTACTACCATTTGTCGAAAAGCTTATTAATGTGTTAAAAGTTTGATTTTTAGATTTTGGGCATGAATTGAATTTAGGTTACTGTTTATTTGAGAAATTTATCATTAATTTTGCGTAGAAAATGTTTGATTGTATTGAATTGTAGTAGAAAATGTAGTATTGGGTTAATTTTGCATTGATTGAAGGGTTGGTCGGAAGGAATTTGAGTATTTTTCTCTCGGGTGTTACAGTAATTTTGAATATGATATAGTAACTTTGATCTGAACAGTAACTGTTTGCTACAGTACTTCGACTTGAACAATATTTATTTGCTACAGTAACTTTAGTCTAAACTGTGTTTGGTTGCTTAGACGAAAATGAGAATTTGAAATAAGTTGACTATGAGATTTCATTATTGGAAATCAGGTAAATGACCTCAATTAGTTAAACTTGCTGAAATGCGTAAAATTAAGGAATTTTAGTTATGTTTTCTACTAGTATTGCATTTAATGCATTAGAGTATAATTATTTGAATCATGGAGTTCATGATTATTTACATTTGTGATATTACACTTCAAGAACCCAGGACAAGGACTGAGTGAGCGTGAGGACCTTTAATGGGTGTGGTTACTCTCTCATTGTAGTGAGTAAATTTATATATAAATGAATATGTAAATATATGTGTGTTATATTTATATGTATAAATGAATGCTAAATAAACAATTTTTCTTGTTAAAGTGAAATAAGAAATGAACATATTTATAATTGATTTACATTGATATTGAGATGTTTGCTTATGTGGTACGGTATGGAAAAGTTACTGTAGCATATTCAAAATCAGTTACTGTAGCAAACAGTTACTATTCAGATCGAAGTCACTGTAGTATATTCAACATTACTGTAGCATACAAAAAAAAAAAAAAAATACCCAAATTCCTTCCAGCAAATACTTTAATCAATGCAAAATCAATATAATACTACATTTCTTACTTCAATTCAACACAATCTAATATTTTTCTTTTATGCAAAATTAAGTATAAATTTCTCGGATAAACAATAACTCAAATTCAATTCATGTTCAAATTTTAAAAATCAAGTTTTTAACGGATTAATAATAAGGGTGTGCAACGGTTCTTGTTCAACCCAAAAACGTCAAGAATCGAATCAAAAAAATAAGTTTCTATTCTAAAGATTATGGAACCGGAATCAAACCGAAGAACCAGTTTGATTTAAAAATAAAAATTTATTTTTCAAACCAAATGAATTAAACCTCACATAATATTCAAATACAAACTCTTAATTATTGAATTACATATATAAAGTTACACAATTTATTAAAGAGAGTGTGTTGAGTTAAATAAAAAAAATTAATCAATGTGTTTATAATATTTTATTTAATTTAATTTATTATGTTATTGTATAATAATTTAATAAAATTGTGATTTATATATATTTATTTTAAAATTTTCAAAAGAATTAACAATTACAATAAATAAATATATACATGGTATAGTATTATTAGATATATAATTGTACCATCATAAAAAATTAAATTTCTTTTTTAATAATATATAATATTAAATCGACTAATAATACAATATTTTTTTGATAATTTATTGTATATCAATTCTTTTTAATAACTTATTTATATTCTCTTTCGTTCACTCAAATTTTTGTCATGTATACAATAATTTTATAATTTTATAATATAATTTTATTAATTTTATTTTTTAAAGATTTTTATGGAATTAAAAATTAGAAAATTTAGATAATTGATAAACAGTGCACTCTGTTTTAGAATCGGAACTGGAAAAAAAGATACTCTGTTAAATAGGGTAGATTCTGGTTCTAAAATTTATGAACCAAATTATTTAGGGTAGGTTCCAGTTCGGATTCCACTCAGAACCGGAATCGATTTTGATCACTATTAGTTAATAAGCTTACTAGTAACTCGTAGAAGCTCGTAAAAACCTTTAATTACTGATTAAACAGAAAAATTTACGAATATTCTTCAAACCCAAATTTTTTTCTTTGTTATTTTCTTGCCGATTCTAAAACAAAATGGTACTAATTCGAAGAAGTGATGGGAAATCTCCTGACAACCGAAATTTGAAGCAATTTGACCAAAAATTGAGAGAAAAAGAGAGAAAATGGTTTTTACGAGTTACTGGGCAAAAAAGTGAAATGAATACGAAAAAAATGTCAAATTTTCTTTATTTTGTTATGCAAAATTTTATCGAAACCCTTATTCTTTTTAAAATTTTGAAAATAGCTTAAAAGTTTTTAAAAAAAAAAAAAAAAAAACCTTTGTTTTAATCCTTATAAAACCCACAAATAAATTTTTGATTTTTACTATTTAATCCCTGATCCTCTATTCCAGTTTGCCCCTTTGAAAAATTCCAAAATAACCTTGAATATTTTCGAAATCTTCACATTTAAGTCCAAAATCAATTATTTTAATTTTCTTTTACTTAGTTCATTTATTCAACTTAAAAACACTTTCATTTCTCAAAAGTGTAACCCTATGAATTTAAATTCTGAAAGAAATAAGAAAAATAAAAATTACCCATTGATCCGAAGGATGGGTTCACAGGTCGAACACTGTTATATGTTCAGTGGGCAGGTTTATTAATTGTAGCTATAGAGAAGTAGCCTATGGACAGACGTATAAAAAACCGTATAGGTGAGTGAAGTCGCAGTGGGTTTAATATAAAGGGAAAGGCTATGGCAAGACCATTGTGTGTCGTGCACGTATGTGTTGTTATAGATACCCTATGAAAAGTTCTAGCGGCTTGATATGAATATCTTGAATTTGATAGATTACGAGAACAGTCACTTGTGTCACCAGTGACTACTCTAGGCCAACATTAGTGAGATGGATAGTTATTTTTATAAATACATGGTTTACGAAAATTAAATGCTTTTACCAAACATGAGAAATAATTGCATATGGTTTTGTGTATAATAGATTTACTGATAGTTTTGACGTTGCCTCGACCAAGGCAACAGTCGAGAAAGTTTGGCCAGCCCAGTTTAGTTATTTAAACTAAATGTAGACCTATGAATTGTTTTACAATTATTTGATTTAAACAAATATGTATATATATGTATATATGTGTGTGTATATATATATATATATATATATAT
>JAXCLQ010070848.1:15674-68478 GCA_035584115.1 Cedrela odorata
TATATATATATATATATATATATATTTGTGTATAAGTTGATGAGTAATCTCAATATCACGATTTGGAAATGTGTGTGCATGTATGTAAATAAATATGTATTTTATTTACTCACTGAGTATATTTACCCTTTACCACTTCAACTTTCAGGTTATGCGGATCAGTGGTAGCTGTTGAAGGGCTTTCGACACCTCGTATAGGTTTTCCCTGAACTCACAAATATATATTATTTCTATTGAATATGTATTTATTTGGGTTTTGTAAAGCATTTATAAACTAAATATTCATGTAAATTCTTATATTTGTTCAACTCGAACCAAAATGAGTTTCATAACGAATTTATAATTATTATTTATGTATTGTGGATGAATTGATTATTGATGATCAATTCTTTGATAAGGCTTCTATGGAGGGGAGCTATGATTTATAAATTATTTTCAGATTTTTGTGAATTATAGGAAAATGAGAAGCCTTACTAGCTCTCTTGATATATTCTAGGTATATAAGATATATCATGTGGTTTGTGGCAATTGTCATAGGTGGATTCCAAGATCAGGGTGTGACAATAAGGGTGAGCTTCTAATAACATCTTTATGTAATTGAAGTTTTATATGTAATGGAAGTTTTAAAAATTAACAAAATAAGCTTAATTTTCCAATTTCCAATAACATTTTTTCCAAATAATATATGAAAGATTTCAAAATTTTAACTTCCAAATACAATGAAATAAAATACTTTTCTTTTAATTAATTTCATGCATACTTCTAAGGCATTATTCCTGGGGATCGCCACCTCAAAGTAGTCATGCATACTTCAGGAGCATTATTCCTATGGACCATCGCCCTACTTGATTTCTTATTTACAGATTTTCACTTTGGGACATAAATCATGTCCATATCACCGGTGCTTAATCAATCACAATCATTATAAATCCACATTAATAAAAAAAATGCTCAATTAATAATATTTCAAAATTTCCATTAAAGTTACGGAAAATTGATTTCATCATCTCAAACGAGCACTTCAAATACATTCAACTAAAACACAATACAACACATGCCAATGAAACTTATTACTGAATTTGTGCAATTAAAACTTTCATGTAAATTGTATTAAATTTTCGTTCAACAAAGAATTAATTGGATTGACACACATATATTCAAAAAATTCATATGCATGTACTTGAATTTTAAATAAAACACACCCTAATTTTCAGTTTTTATAAAACTAAAATCATCCCAATTTCATATAAATGCCTATCTCAAAAATCAAATAACTAGCCACTCTACTACTCCGCCGGTTTGTTTCCTTCTTTTGAATCTCCTTCTAAATAAAATTAACAATAATATTTAACAATCCAAATAATAAAAAGTAGATCATTCATTTTCAAATAATTTCATAACCTCTGATTAAAAAATAAATAAAATTATTACTCAATGTACTCGTACATCTTTCCTAAACAAATTCCAAACATCTTCCTATACTAAACTAGGAAATTCCACTTTTCCATAAATTTGAAACATATTTAGTACCATAGTTGACACCCAATACGAACTAAATTTGGTATCACAATAAAACTTACCATGTCTATTATGAGTCCTTAAAATCTCATAATTTTGTACATCTAATTTCGTAAGTTATGAATTTCACAATCAAGAACAAAAAATATTTTAACTTCAAAAATTCTAAAATTTTAACACTAAACCATTAAATATGTCTGCTAACAATCTGAAAATTTTCAGAATTTTATCCCCTCTATATACAAAATTATAAATTTCTAAACTCAATATCATCCAGCATTTTCCACCCTTTATTTAGCAACAACTTCAAATTTAACTATAATTTTGCCAACTCAAATAACCATGAAAAATCATCAAATTTTACAGAGACACTACCTCATATGCCAACTAAAACACTTCTAAATTTCCTAATTTTTCTTAAACTACAAAGAAAATTATTAATATGTAACTAAACTGAGATCAATTTAAGTACTAACCTCAAATAAAAGAAATCAAGTTTCAAATCTTTTCTTACCCCTTTCTTCTTCTTTCTTAGCTTTCTTTCGTGTTGACCGGTGCTCTCTACTTTGTCTCTAATTTCTGAATATGAAGACAAAACAATTAAACATCCATTTTTGCTTCTGCCTAGTCCCCTCTCTCAGCTCAGCCTCGATTTTTCTTTATTCCTTTCGGTTCCTCTCGGCTTAAAGGTCTCTCTAAATCAAAATTTGTTTTTGAATAGCGAAACCAATAATTAAAAGCAAGCATCTGGTTTTAAAAAGACAAGACCAATAATTGACAGCATGGGTCCCTTTTATTTTGCCACAAGCCTTTAACAAATTACACGTATATCGTACTGGGCAAGGTTTTTTCCCTTTTATTTTGCCACAAGCCTAACACAAGGACCCTCCCTTTTAAATGTTTTCACTTTATCTAATAAAATAAAATGTATTAAGACAAAAGGTAAACCAAATGTCTCAACTTTCTAATATAATAATAAACCATTTATGTTGAAATTTTATTACTAGATAAAATTCTCATATAAAGCATATTTAAATTTGGTTCAGTTAATAATTAATTGGATCAACACATAATAATTTAAAATTTTCATGTCTATGTACTTAAATTTTAAATAAAACAAACATCATACTTTTCAGTTTTAAAACTAAAAATGATCCAAATTACATATAAACATCTATCTTAACACACTAGTAATCAAACTTCTGTTAATTTTTCTAATTTTTCAGATCCACTTCCTAATATCAAAATAACAGTAATAATTACTAACTCAAAAGCTATAAACTATACTATCAAGCCTATAACAATATTCTAGCAAATATAAAATAAAAATTATTTATGTAAAATAAATTATTAATATTGAAATGCTATAACAACTGTGCATGTATCTAAAATCTAAAATCAATTTCTATTATTAATAAAAACTAAATCAGCATAATACCTTTGCCGCTCTCTCGGCTCATCTCTCAAATGCTTACCTAACAAAATGCAAATGTAGAAAAAAGGAAAAAAAAAATTGATGAATGGCTCCAATTATACCTATGCACCGACAACTTTAAAATTAAATTTTGCAAATGTTGGCTAATTTTCTCATTAATATATTTATGACAAACGCTGGAGAGTCGTATAACATTTTCATATTAACTAAGGTGGCAAGAATGCTCGAAATTTCTCTCATTCTCTTTAAGTTTGCGTTTAAGCAACCCTGTCCCAGGCGAGTAACTTGGACGTCGAACAAACTATATAAAGAAAGAGGAGAAATTTTTGTTTCTTAAGATTAGATGAAAAACATTTTAAATGTTGGTTATACATGTTCATTTTGATAGATTATGTGTTGTGACCTTCTTGAGTCAAGATCAGTCTTCTAATTCTTATACGAGTAATATTGAAGAGTTGTAACAAAGGATGAGTAGTAATATTAGAAGAATATAAAAATGAATTGAAATGTAAATTCAAGAGATCACGACAAAAATTTGAAGCCCTTGCTTTTGCAGCCTGCACAACTCCTTTCCTTTTTGGTTGATTGCTTAATAGTATTCAGTCAATCCAATAACGTTTTCTAAGTTGGTATTTAACATTTTTCCTTAGCATGCAACACCACATAAACTTTGTGACGTAATATTTTGGAGAGCACCACGTCAACTTTATAACGTTATACTTCGTGAAGCACGGAATAACAGAGCATTATGTCAGTGACTGAAAAATGGTTTTATTTCAAGTAATTAAGTCTCTGTGACAAGATATATTGTGAAACAGTTTGATGTTACATTGCTAAAACGATCAAACATGATAAAAAAAAATTGAAAATAAAGAAGCTGAAGCATGCAGCATTCCAGACTTCTTGTATGTATTTCAATCAACAGCATTATGCATTTGCAGGAACCAAACGTCTGGAGCAAATGGCGCAGTAGAATTTCTTCTTAACTTTATGAGAAATTGGAAGAAAACAAAACAGCAAATGGGTATCAAAATCTATTGCCATAACCGGTCCTCCACAATATGGGCAAGCCGCATCTGCTCCTTTTTTTCTAATTACCTTCTCTTGCAGATCAAATATTGACAACACACTCATATTTTCTTTTTTTGTTTTTGTTGTCGAATTCCGTTGTGGGTTATTGCAAATAATGATATATTTATATTACGCAGATTGATTCAGATGTCGAGCAAAGAGTTTTTTGAGATGATTAAACTGGGCAATTTCTATGGAAGTTTCATCCTACAAGCTGTATATTGCTCAGGTACGACTTCAGAATTTAAAGGCGTTTTTCTCGGAAATAACTGGATATTTCCATGAAGTTCATGCCGTGTTCTTTGACTGTTGACTGTTGACTTATTTGAGATTCTCATTTAGGTCCTTAAATTGTTATAATTTATTATATTGGATAATAGTAATTTTTTTTCCTATAATCAAATTTTATCTTTTTCACTTTTTGGATGATTAACATTTCATTAATTGCAACAAAAAAAAAAAAATTAGAATAGTACATCCATAATAGATACTTGGATTGATTTACAATTATCAAGTTCCTATGTTACTATATACGATCAGTTAAATACTATTAAAATCATAACTATAAATAAGAAAAAAAATAAGTTAGAGTTTTAACATAGTTAAAGGTGATAATTCGAATTATCGTATCGTATTTATATTATATTATATTTGTGTTGTGTTAAATAGAGGTTAATCTAAATCCGATTCGTTTATTAATCGTATCAAGAACGTTAAATACGAATACGATTTGTTTATACATAATTAATAAATGAATCACAAATAAATTATAAATTAATTATAAACAAATTAAGACGATTATTTTATTTATTTATGACACGAATTCGTTTATAATTTGTTTGTTTATTTTATTTGTTTATGACACGAATTCGTTTACGATCCGTTTATTTATTTATGATTCATGTCTTAAATGAATAAATAAATCTTGTAGTTCAAACACCAATACCACACGATTATTAAACGGTAATACGAATACAACTCATTTATTATTAGTGTCAAAATTTTTAAATTTAAATAAGTTTAATTATTTCAAATGTGTGTCAAATAATTGTGTTGTGACCTATATTATCATTTCAAATATATCAAATGAAATTTTGCTCACAATGAATTGACAAGGGAGTTAGTTTATTTTCTAAGAATAAGAAAAATAAAAAAAATAAAATTAGAGGTCCACCATAAATATTCTTTTAACCAATAACATATTTTTTTTTATGTAAAAATTGATCTTTGACGATTTAAAATCTTTTGGATCTATGTTTTGAAGACTTTAAATCTATATAAAAAAAAAATCACATCATAAATGACCAAACAATAAAAAAAAATATTTTATTGTTTCCCTGACTTTAGTCCCTAATATTTGGTTCAATGTCATATTAGTCCTTTGTCCAAAATTTTGTAACTTTCATTTCATAATTTATGTTACATTAGATATAAAAATATTTTTTGCCCTTAAATTAACACAATAAAACAACCAATTATGTCATATATTTCTAAAAATCCCTATATTATAGTAATAAACAATTGAAAATAATTTTCAATCGACTTGTTAATAATTAATAGATTTTTTAATCAAATTTGAAGTTGCATAATAGAGTTTATCTTTGTTTGTTTTGTATTTTTAGAATTATTTAATGTGTCAATCCTAGGATGATGTAAAACTTTATAATTAATTTGGTGTTATGAAGTTAAGGGGGAGTGTGAAAATTATTAAGTTTGATTGTGCGTAGAAGTGATGTAAAACGACATTGTTTTAATCTACATACTTGAGATAAATATAAATATCTATTAGATTTATGAAAATACTAAATTACGCTTACTCCGTTAGCGTAATGTAACGAAGTTTTGTTTTAGGGATTAAAGTGAGATATACATAAAATATTAAGGAATGTTCTATAACAGAGTTAAATTAAAGTACTAAAATATTATTTTCTAACACATTAGGGAGTAAAGTGAAATTCTCCCGTGTAAAAGCAATAAAGCATTTTGAACACACGAGCGTACGCGCAAACGGAGAAAAGTTTTTATCTTTTTCATTATTTTTATTATTTTTTAAATTTCTGATTACAATAATTAGAAATCTACTAAAATATTATAATGGCATAATTCAAGAATATATGTTTTAAAGAAAAAATTATACTTCAAAAAATTGGGAACACTAATCTTTTAATTTTGACAGTCTTCTACGAGCTCTAAATTCTAGTCAATAACTTAAGACTAAGGTCATCATAAACTAGAACGGACACAAAATTACAAGATATTTGCCATACATGCCTTCATCCACAAGTTTTGGTGGATCAAAATTGTTTGAATAGTAGAGATACACGTATTCATCTATACAACCTCACCTCGCGTATTATAATTAAATTTATAAATATAAAAAATAAAATAATTAATATAATAATAACATTTATTATCTTATTACAATACTTAAATTAATTTATATAAATAAATTTATATTTTTAATAATATTTACAAAAAAAATTAATATTATGTTATGGTGTAAAAAGATATACAATTAATATAATTTTTATTTTTTTATATATTTTTTTATTAAAATTTGGCATTCCGTCCTATAATTGGGACTTAAAAATTATTGTAACTTAATATTAAAAAAAGTCTTAAAAATAAATAAATAAGTGTTGTTTGCCGACATAAAATAATCTTGATTGCTCGACTTGAGCCTGGAATTAATGTATTAATTTCTCTGCTCTCCAAATTCCAATTGTCCAGAAACAAAATTGGATTCCAATAAAACTCCAATTTTTCGTAAATCTTGTACTCGTTTTGGAGACACTGTTTTTCTCAGACAAGACAATTGTGTACATGTGTATTACATTTGGTCGATTTGACCAAGTCAACAACTTTCAAATCTGGAATTGACTTAGTCAACTCCAAATTATGTCATTTACGCGGCTGCTGGAATTGAAGAATATCCTGGAGCAACATTAATTGCATGGTTATATCTTGGAAGTTGTTTATGGAGCAAGGAATAATTTTTCTTTACATTTTCATAGAAGCAACTAAATCTACAGTGGTGGAAGAATAATTCAAAGAAGGAAAAAATATTAAGCTAAAGTTATCAATTATTTTGTTTTGTATGAGCGAGATTTGATTTTCAAATCTCTTGTATTGATTGAATTCGATTCAATTACAAATATTCACATAATTGAATTTTAAATCTTTTATACTTATCATATACTTTAAAAAATTTATCAATTGAATCAACTAACACTCTTGTAATATTTACTAAATACATATAATAATTGTTACACTCATATCTGAAGTTAACAAACTGATCTTCACATTTATATTTCAAAGTACCCTTATACATTTATGGTGTGGATTAAAATTTTAAATATTTTCTAATTAAATATTAATGAAACAGATAATTCCATACAAATCTTCATTGAATTTCATGATTGATTCTCTCCGACTAATTATCCAAATTATACTATTTTACATGTAAAGTAGTCATTGGTTCAATATAATATACATAGAATGTGTTTATCTTACAAGTAATATCTGAATCACAACGATATTAATTCTTATCATCATGAGATTATCTAACCTAACAGGATAAAAAAAACATTTGAAAATTTCACATCAATAGATTCATTCGCACAAAAAAATAAATCATATAGTATATTCATTCCCACAAAAAAAAAAAATTATATAGTACATGACAAACGAAAATCAAGTATCAATAATTATTTTTAATAAATTACGTGTTAATTAGTCTCATTAAGCATTGGCTACATGTATATGAAATGTGCGATTATTACTTAGTATAAAAACAAACAAAAGAAATATGCATATGCCGTGATCATATTGCGATGTGATCTTGTCAATAATGTGAGCGTCAGCTAACGAAAACGTTACAAAATTGATAAAGCAAGATGTCGGTGAGGATGTGCATGTCAGATTGTAGGGCAAACGGAGACTTCAATCACACATTTTTTTTTTTTTGGCAAAGTTTGAATCTACGTTACAACATACCAAATTTTTTATTTCAATTTTTTTTATGATTTTCTTTACTTAAATTACGCTTAAAGAGTTACATTTCTCAAATCTCTCAATTGAAGGGATTAAGTCGAGTCTAACATAGCCACACTTTGAATTTGTAGTTAAATTGCTGAATTCTTTTTGAATCACTGAGATGAAATGATAGTCAAGAGTCGATTAATAATTTAGATACAATATTATTGTAATACAACTCTAAACTTTACAGTTGAATTACTGCATAATATTTTTTAGGGAAGGAATTCTACCCTAACTAATATTGACAATATCGAATTTGTCTACGATTATACATGTCAACTTTGCCTTATCGAAGCATTGAAGAGTTGAGAAAGCGACTCAAAAATATTATGACACATGTTTTTTGTGTAGGTGATCAAATTTGTGTGGATGCAAGTAGATTAACCATAAGAAAAGAAAAAATAAATAACGTGTGAAAAATGATAAAATGCCACTTGTTGATTCATAAAAAAAGGCAGTGTCCCTTACTCAACTTGCAACCGTCTGCTTCTACATTTTCCTTGCTATAAATAAAAGAGAACTCTTCTTCCATGTATCATGAAATCATTTACCGATTACCAAATCATAATCATTCCATCACGTTTCTTCTTCATAAAGGTACGTTATTTATGTCTAGCTACAAATTTTCTTCCATGTTTAAAGAAAGAAAGTTTTTAATACATCAAAGTGTATATTCAATAAAATCATGCCATTTATATAAAAATATACGTGAATGAGATGGCATATTCGATGTAGATAGAGACCTTACAAAAAGTTTGATTTTTTTTTTTTAAATTACACAAAAAACTTTTCTTGAAATACAAACATCAACTTCTTGTACAAAAGTTATTAAAAGATAAAAAAGTTTTAAAACTTTTTGTATAAAAACTGATCAAAATTTTAACTTTTAACAGCTTTTTGTAATTTTTTAAAATTATATAAAGCAATACTATATTTTTCTAATTATTTTTTAAACTTTTATTTTATCATATCCTGTGTGATGTGGCATTTATATACTATTTATAAATTTAAAACTAATTAATTACACTAGGGTTATTATTCAATTAATAAATAACAAATGATTTAAAAATAAAAATTTTGAAATATCACCTAAAAATTTATAATAATATTGTAACAGCCCTAATTCTATAGATTAAAAAATAAAAAATTGGCAGAGTCTCCCCAATTACAAGAATATGACTCACATTTAAAAACTTATAAATAAAAAATTTATGCACTTGCAACAAAAATTTATCCACCAACTACTCTCATCTCATAATATTACATCAAGATATAATCATCCATTTACTCTTATAAAGTTATATGAAAAACATACAGACTTTGATTTCATGCAAATCTATAAACAAAATCTACGTCCAAAAAAAATTCAGAAAAACAATATGACAAAAATTTTCTTTTATTTTTAGTTGAAATATCATTAATCTCCATAATAGTTTAGTTTTTAGCGTCACTTATAACTTAAAAAGTATGGACGAACTAATGTTCAGTAAATATTTATATGCAATAATAATTTTTAATAAAATAAAATTTTATATAAAATCAAATGTAACATAATAAATTAGAAAATTTTTACATCAAAGTTCTCGAAGGATAATGCAAAACTATTTATCATTTTCTTATAAATAACTATTTATAATTTTGTAAATTCTGTTTTTCAAACATAAAGGTAAAATAGTTATTTTATGACTTTTATGTTTGCAAATGCATAACTAATGGTTAATTGACACATATCGAGGTTTAATTAAGGTTAAGTCAGCTCATTATACAAGATTAAATATATTGAGTGTTATAGGATTAGCATAAGTTGAATGTCTTAAGTTAACTTATTGTACGAGAAAGAAAAATAAAATTTATTCTAAGAAATTAATAAGAAAGGTAAAAGAATTTGTTGTTTGTGAGAAAATGTGAAATCGTATAAGAAGTATCGATACTAAGAAGGGAAGAGGTTGACACTTTAAGGGAAATAGGACGATACGTGTTGAAGAGGTTGGCACTTTAATTAAAAGTATTAATCCTTTTAAAGCAATAGGTTTGTACTAGGTAAAGAGGTCGACATTATCATAGGAAAGTGTCGAGACTTTGAAGAGGCTGATACTTGAAGGATAAGTGTCGACACTCGAGTTTAGAAAATTTTCAGAAATGTGATTTGTATGAAAGTAGTGACACATGGGTTAAAAGTATCGACAATTTCATCAAAAGTGTCGATACTTGAGTAGGAAGTATCAACATTTTTTCCTAAAAATAATTTCTAACATACTATCTTCAAAAGTTTTGACCCTTCTATAAAAGTGTCGACACTTTAAAGGTAGATCTTCTTCCACTAAAGATCTAAGATTTTGATGCTATTCTAGGAATGGATTGGTTATCACAGCATAGAGCTGTAGTGGATAGCTTTACTAAACAAGTAACTTTTTGGAAGCCTAGTGAACCTAAGATGGTTTAGGTTAGTGAGTGCAATGTGCTTTCTTATTGTGTAATTTTGATTTTGGCATAGATCTTATGCCTAGAGCTAACACAATCTCTATGCTTTCATATCGAATGGCGTCGGCAGAGCTCAAGAAGCTTAAGGTTCAGTTGCAAGAGTTGATTAATAAGAGTTTCATTAGATCCAATTTTTCTCCTTGCGGTGCACCTGTTTTATCTGTAAGAAAGAAAGAAAGTACTTTGAGGTTGTGCATTGATTACGATCAATTAAACAAGGTGACCATCAAGAATAAATGCTAGTTACCCCGTATTAATAATCTTTTTGATCAGTTGCATGGAGCGACAGTATTTTCTAAGATTGATTTAAGATCTGGGTATTTTTAGTTGAGGATTTGAGAGAACGACGTTTATAAGACTACTTTCAGAACGAGATATGGACATTATGAGTTTCTAGTAATACCATTTAGATTGACCAATGATCTAGCAACATTTATGAATCTCATAAATCATGTCTTCTATCCTTACTTGGATAAGTTTGTAATTGTCTTTATTGATAATATTTTAGTGTATTTCAAAAATAAGAGAGAGCATGCTCAACACCTTAGAATTGTGTTGCAAATTTTAAGGGATAAAAGACTGTATGCAAAATTCTGTAAGTGCGAATTTTGACTTAGGGAAGTAGTATTTTTGGGACATGTGGTGTTAAGTGCCAAAATTTTTGTGAATTAGTAAAAGGTTAAAGCTATAGTGCAATGGGAAAGACCAAAAAATTTCATCGAAATTCAAAATTTTCTAGGTTTGGCTGGATACTTCGGAAGGTTTGTAGAAGGATTTTCTTTGTTAGCTGCTTCACTAACTAGATTGACGAGGAAATGAGTTCAGTTTGAATGGGATGAGTAGCGTGAGTAGAGTTTCCAAACATTCAAGGATCGCCTTACTTCTGCACCAGTTCTAACTCTTTATTCCCTAAAGTATATTTATGTTGTGTATAGTGATGCATCTAAGCAAGGATTGGGCTGCGTACTGATGTAGAATGGAAAAGTAATTGCTTATACTTCTTGATAGCTTAAGAATCATAAAGTTAATTACCCTACCCATGATCTGGAATTGGCAGCAATGGTCTTCGCATTGAAGACATTACTTATATGGGGAGCAGTGTCTAATATTTACAAACCATAAGAGTTTGAAGTATCTCTTCACTTAATGAGAATTAAATTTAAGATAGCAGAGATGACTCGAGTTAATCAAAGAATATAACTTGGTTATCAAGTATCATCTAGGGAAAGCTAATGTAGTAGCTGATGCTTTGAGCAGAAAATCTTCTACTACATTAGCAATTGTCTGAACAACATACACGCCTTTGTTGGTAGAGTTGAAGGCTTTAAAGGTAGCCTTAAATTGTGATGATACCAGAGCTTTGGTGGCCAATTTTGTTGTGAGACCCACATTGGTGAATCAGATTAGGGAAAAGCAGATGCATGATAATAGCTTAGCCAAGAAATGTCAAGATGTATTTGACCGAAAGGAAAGTGATTTTTACCTTACGTCAGATAGTAAATTAACTCTTAGAGGCAAAGTTTGAGTGCCCAATGTTGATGAGTTAAGAAAAACTATTATGGAATAGGCACATTGTTCTACGTTTGCTATGCATCCTAGTAGTATGAAAATGTACAGAACCATCAGGGATAGTTATTGATGGTTAGGTATGAAGAATGACGTAACTGAGTATGTTGCCAATCCGTATCAAGTATTCTTTGGAGAAACTGGTGAAACTTTATATAGTAGAGATCATAAGACTACATGAAGTATCCGTCACTATAGTGTCAAATAAAGATCCTTACTTTACATCTCGATTTTGGCTGAAACTTCAAAAAGCTATGGGTACTACCTTGAACTTCAGTTCTACATTTCATTTTCAGATTGATGATAAGTCGGAGAGGATTATTCAGACCTTAAAAGATATGTTGCAAGCATGTGTTATAATTTTAAAGTAGCTGGGACATGCACATATCTTTGATTGAATTGGCATATAATAACAGTTATCAAGCTAGCATTGATATGGTTCCATATGAAGCTTTATATGGTAAAAAGTGCAGAACACTTATATGTTGGGATGAAGTTGATTAAAAGAAGCTAGAAAGTGTGGAATTAATAGAAACTACTATTGAGAAGATTAAGATTATTCGTGAAAGATTGAGGGTGGCATAAAATAGGCAAAAGTCTTATGCTAATCATCGATAAAGAGCTTTAGAGTTTGATGACATGGTGTTTTTTAAAGTATTACTTTGGAAAGGGGTGATTTGTTTTTGGAACCAAGGAAAGTTGCATCCACAGTTTATCATACTGTATAAAATAGTAGAAAAAGTAAGCACGATAGCCTATAGACTAGAGTTGCATTCAGAGTTGGCAAGAATCCATAATGTATTTCATGTATCAATGTTAAAGAAGTACGTGTAAGATCCTTCACACATTTTAGAGACACCTTCAGTAGAACTGAGGGAGGATTTGAATTATGAGACATATCCTGTGGGGATAATTGGTCAAAAGGATTGTGTTTTAAGAAGTAAAACCATTCCTATGGTAAAAGTTGTGTGGAATAATGCAAATATTGAGGAAATAACTTGGGAGCCCAAACACTCCATGCAACAGTAATATCCGTATCTTTTTCAGTAATAAGCATGTGAAATTTTGAAGACAATTTTTCTAAGAAAGGTAGAACTTGTAAACCTTGTTTTTCAAACATAAGGGTAAAATAGTTATTTTATGACCTTTATGTTTGTATATGCATAATTAATAGTTAATTGACACATATCGAGGCTTAATTGAGCTTAAGTCAGCTTATTGTACGAGATTAAGTATACCTTTGTCAAAAGTGTCAACACTTTAAGGGAAACAAGTCGATATCTGCTAAAGAGGTCGACACTTTCATTAAAAGTGTCAACCCTTTTAAAGTAATAGGTCGATATTTGGTGAAGAGGTTGACACTTTCATAGTAAAGTGTTGACACTTTAAAGAGGCCGACACTTGAAAGGAAAGTGTCGACACTCGGGCTTAGAAAATTTCCAAAAATGTGATTTGTACGAAAGTATCTACACATGGGTTAAAAATATCGACACTTTCATAAAAAATGTTGATACTTAAATAGGAAGTATCAACATTTTTGCCCAAAAATAATTTAATATACTATTTTCAAAAGTATCGACTATTCTACGAAGGTATCAATCCTTCTATGAAAGTGTCGACACTTTAGCTAAAAATATTGACATTTTGGGTCGATAGAATGCGAATTTGGGCGAAATTCGAAGGGTAATTTAGGAATTTTTAAGATTTCTTAAGGGAAATTCGGTTCTTTTGCCCAATTATATAAATACGCATGAGTAGGTTCAATTTTTAGGTCATTTTCCATTTCTTCACTCTCTCTGTCTCTCTAAAATATACTCCTTCTCTATCTCTCACGATAATCTTTAGATCTCGACAAATCCTTTGACGTTTTCATTCAAATTTAGTTCTTAAGTGATTATTTATCCTTCTCTTAACAATTTGATACCATTGTTGGCTAGAAACAGCAAGGAATAGCAAAAAAGGAAATTAAGGTTTCGATAAAAATTGAGACTTTTTCAATTAAATGTTAATTTAAGGCTTCTAAAGGCTTCATCAAGTTGCATGTAAGTCTATTTACCTATTACAGACTTGATTTTAACATTTTTAGTATATTAGAATTTTAAGGTTACTATTCACTCAAAAAATTTCAGTTGTTTTCGCATAGAAAATATAGATTAATGTAGATTTGTGAAAATAAAGAGTATATGATAAATATATATATATATATATATATGCATGGAATGATGTTTAGAATATATACATTCGTCTTAGATGAAAATACGAGTTTGGACTATTTACGGCTAAGGGATTTCATTGTTAGAAATCGGATAAATGACCTTAGTTAGTTGAGCCTCGAGAAATGTGTCAAGCGTTAATTAGAAGAATTTATCCACGTTTCACACGAGTAATTACATTTAATGCATTTAAGTTTAATTAATTGAATCTTAGAATTTATAAATATTATGCATTTATGGTAATAGGTTTTGAAAATCTGAGTGAACTACCCGTGTAGTCGCGATGACACGTAGTGGGAGTAATTACCCCCCCTTTATTATGAGTAAATTTATACATGTATGAATTATGTAAATATATGTGTGTATTATACGTATATATATTGCTTGTGTGATCAAACAAGCTGTTTTCTGATTTAAAATGAATATGTTTCATGTGTATAAATTGATATTTGGATGTATTGATTTATTTGGTCTACTATTAATAAATGTGTTTGATATATATGCTGTAATAGCCGAGGAGGCCTGTTTTATTTAAATGATTTATAACCATTGTGGAATTTGATTAGATTTATTTTTAAACATGTATATTGGTAATGAGGCTGCTAAGGCCAAGTACTATTCTATGGCCAATGGGCCAGTTTTAAGACCTTTAGGCTTGTTTATTTACTGTATATATAGGGAGGTAGCCTATGGACGGGCTTATTGAGAAGCAGCATAGGTAAGTGAAGCCGCAGTGGGACTGGTATAAAAGGGAAAGGCCATGACAAGCCCATTGTATGCCATTACATGTATGTGCTGTTATAGAGACCCTATATAAAGTCTTGGCAGCCTAATAGGAATCTTATGAAATTGATGGATTACGAAGACGGTCACTCGTATCACCAAGTGACAACTCAAGGCCAACATTAGTGAGATGGACAGTTAATTTTAAAAAGACATGTTTTGTATTAAATAAATAATTTTATAATATATAAGAAATAGTTTTATGCTTTATAAGAACTCATTACATATGGTTTTATGCATGAAAAGATTCACTAATAGTTTTAATATTACCTCGACTAAGGTAGCAGTCGAGAATGTATGGCTAACCCTGTTTGTTGTGTTAAATTGTATGCAGACCATCTTTCATGTGTTTTATGATTAATTGATTGAACAAACATGTATATATATATATATATATATACTGAGTATAATTTGGAGTGTTTTATGATTAATTGATTGAATGAACATGTGTATATATATATATATATTGAATATAATTTCGAGAAAAATTTCAACAATATGATTTAGAAATGCGTGTGTATGTATGTATATATGTATGTACTTTATTTACTCACTGAGTATAATTGTATACTTACTTCTCACAATTACAGCTTTCAAGTTAGGAGCATTAGTTTACGTTGGGCTAATGGTAGTGGCGAAGAGCTTATGAAGCTCATGGTAAGCTTTTTTCTTGACTCATATTTATAATATGTCTCACTGGATAAATGCATTTGAGATTTATAAAGTAATTGTAAACTAAATGTTTATGTAATGAATATGTTTGTTCAACTCAAATGAAAAATGATTTCCATAAAGTTATTTTATTATTTGATAGTTATTGTGGATAAATTGATCACAGAGTTCAATTCTTTGCTAATATCCTATGGATGAGAATTTTATTTATAAATTATTTTTAGGTTTTGGTAATTGACAGAAAAGTCTTACAAGTTCTCTTGATATATTCTGGGTGTATAGAATGTATCATGAGAGTCTGTAACGATTGTCATGGGTAAAATCTAAGTTCGGAGCATGACAAATTTAATCCACGCGTGTTTTTGGAGCATTATTTCTAGAGACTGTCATTCATAATTGCCTAATTTATTTTTGGAACATTATTTTTGTAGACCATCGTCCATATTTTATATTTGAGGACTCTTAACATGAGATAAAATTCATGTACAAAGTCATTGGTGCTTAACGCCCCCAATTTTCTACAATTTTTGATAGAATTTCCTATTATAAAATGAACATTTCCCAAAATTTCAAATATGCAAATAAAATTTTAAGATTAGCCAATTATAGCAACTTCCTCTCAATCTAAAAAATAATAAATATTTATTATATAAATATCCATCTACTAATTTAAAACTATACAAGTTATATTCCCATATTTACTAACACAAAAATACAACAAAATCCTCTAGCTATCCACCTCCAATTCTTTTCAATTACCTTGTCTCCAGCTTCACCCAAAACCTGAAAAGTAGGGGTGAGCTAATATTCTGTAGCTAGTTTATCTGCAATGAAAGTTTTTAAAATTAACAAAATATGCTTAATATATGAGAGATTTCAAAACTTTAACTTCAAATATGATAAAACAAAATCATTTTTATTTTATCATAAATAAGTTTTATTTAATTAATTTTATGCATACTTCTAGGACATTATTCCCAGGAACCACTGTCCTAAAACAATCGTGCATACTTTAGGGACATTTTTCCGAAGGACCATGGCCCTAGTGACCAATGTACTTTAAGACATTATTCCCAAGAATCATAGCCTAACTTGATTTCTTATTTACAAACTTTCACCGCACAATAGAAATCATGTCAGTATCACCTCTACTTAATCAATCACAACCATGATAAATCCACATTCATAAATAAATGCTCAATTAATCAAAACTATAATATTTCAAAATTTCCATTAAAATTACGGAAAATTAATTTCATCGATTCAATGAGCACTTTAAACACATCCAATTGAAACATAACACATGCCAATGAAACTTATTGCTTAATTTGTGCAATTAAAACTTTGATGTAAAACGTATTCAATTTTAGTTCAGCAAATAATTAATTAGATGAACGCACATATATTCAAAAACTTCATATGCATGTGCTTGAATTGAAAAAAAAAAAAAAAAAAAACACACCCTATTCATACCAATTGTGTATAAATGTCTACCACAAAAATCAAATAACTGGTCACTCTACAACTCCGCTCGTTTGTTTCCTTCCTTTGAATCACCTCCTACATAAAATTAACAATAATATTTAAAAATTCAAATAATAAAAATTATATCCTCCATTTTCAAATAGTTTCATAACCTCTGATTAAGAAATGAATAAAATTATTACTCAAAGTACCCATCCCTCTTTCTTAAACAAATTCCAAACATCGTCCTTTACTAAATTAGGAAATTTCACTTTTTCATAAATTTGAAACATATTTACTCCCACAGTTGTGAGCCAAAACAAACTCTAAATTTAACAAAACTTATATCAAAATAAAGTTTATCAAGTATATTACCAATCCTTAAAATAAATTCTTTACAACCAATTTCGTAAGTTATGAATTTCCAAATGTCTCAAGGTTATGATTGGAAAATTATTTCACAATCAAAAACAAAAAACATTTAAATTCTGATTTCCTTAACAAACTCCAAAATTTCTAAAATTTTAATTCTAAACAATTTTAGAATTTTATCCCCTTTATATACAAAATTATAAATTTCTAAACTCAGCATCATCCTGTATTTTTTATCCTTTATTCAGCAACAGTTTCAAATTTAACTATAATTTTGTCAACTCAAATAACTATAAAAAATCATAAAATTTTACAAAAACACTACCTCATATGTCAACTAAAACACTTCCAAATTTCATAATTTTTCTGAAACTACAAAGAGAATTATTAATATGTAACTAAACTGAGATCAATTTAAGTACTAACCTCAAATAAAAGAAATCAAGTTTCAAATCTTTTCTTACCCCTTTCTTCTTCTTTCTTGGCTTTCTTTCTTCTTCACCAATGCTCTCTACTTTGTATCTAATTTCCGAATATGAAGACAAAACAATTAAACATCCATTTTTTCTTCTGCCTAGTCCCTTTTCTCAGCTCCGCCTCGATTTCTCTTGATCCCTCTCTGCTTGAAGTTCTCTTTAAATCAAATTTTGATTTTGAATAGCAAAACTAATAACGAAAAGCAAGCTTCTGGTTTTGATAAGACAAGACCAATAATTAATAGCCATGGTCCCTTTTATTTTGCCACAAGCCTTTAACAAATTACAGGTATTCCATACTGGACAATTTTTTTTTTTTCCTTTTGCGTGCAACTAACACGTGGACCCTTCCCTTTTCAATGTTTCCACTTTAGCCAATAAAATAAAATGTATTAAGACAAGGCGTAAACCAAATGTCTCTACTTTCAAATACAAAATATAATAATAAAATATTAATTCTGAAATCTTATTATTAAATCTATAGAGATAAAATTCTTCTATAAAATATCTTTAAATTTAATTTAGTAAATAATTAATTGGATCAACATATAATAGTTTAAAATTTTCATGTGTGAGTGCTTAAATTTTAAATAAAATAAATATCATACCTTTTAATTTTAAAACTAAAAATTATCTCAATTGCATATAAATACTTATCTTAACACACAACCAGCAGTAATTAAACTTCCACTAATTTTTTTCATTTTCCAGAATCACTATCAAAATAATAATAATAATTATTAACTTAAAAATTAGAAAATTATACTAAAATTATTCACGTTAAATAAATTAATAATATTATAAATGCTATAACAACTGTGTACACGATATCTAAAATCTAAAATCAATTTCTCTAATTAATAAAATTAAATCAGCATAACAAAATACAATGTAGAAAAAAGGGAAAAAATTTTGATGAAGGGCTCCAATTTTACCTATGCACCGATAACTTTGAAATTAAAATTGTTTTAAAATTAAAATAATGTTGGCTAATTTTCTCCAAATCTTTACTTGCCTTGCAACAACACCATTCCTTGGCAATAATACAATATTCGCATTTAAACAGAATGCAAATATCCCCCTCTAAAAATTCCTGCTCCCTCGGAGAATTTTCATAATTAACTGATAAGTGCCAAGCTTAATAAATTGAACTCAAATCACAAACGTTAAAAGAAAAAATATATATATATATATATATATAGAAATAGCAAGCAAATTGTATATCCATTAATGTAATATTAATAAGTAAATTATGTTTCATATTGTCACAAGGGGATAGGAGAGTTGATCAAATTAATATGAAAGACTTTAATTTAATAAAAGAAATTAATTAGCCTATATTTATTTTAAAACATTACAAATTATGTAAATTATTATAAAAAATTTCATATCATATTAGTTCTCAATAATTAATTTCTTTTCACTCTATCCACTTTTCTCTTCTTTCTCTTCTTTTTCTTCAAACTGGCATTCAAATTACGAAACCTTAATCAGAAATCTCTCCCATGGCCATGGAAACTTCCTCTTATTAGAAATTTGCACCGCATGACAGGCTTACAACCACATGATGCTCTCAGAGAATTAGCCAAGAAATATGGACCCTTGATGAAACTCTGTATGGGGTAAATATCCACAGTTGTAATTTCTTATCCTGAATTGGCCAAAGAAGTATTGAAAGAACATGACGTTACCTTTGGGCAGAGGCCAGAATTTTGGCATTAAAGATTTTGTATGTGAAAACTGGTAAGCCCATTGCGTTGGCTCCATACGATGAATATTGGAGGCACATGCGAAAACTGTGCCTATTGGAGCTGCTAAGTAACAAGAGAGTTCAGTCATTTTCTCACATTCGTGAAGATGAGACGTTGATTCTTATTGAATCCATTCCCTCGTCTGGAAATTCACCAGTTAATCTGTCTCTAGAATGTTGTCTTCGTTCACAAGCACAGTGACTTACAGAGCTGCTTTCGGCAATAGATTTGAAGACCAAGATGGGTTTGTACCACTGAATCAACAAATAGTGAAACTGACGGGAGGTTTTGCTTTTGCAGAAGCGTTTCCTTCACTATGCTTTTTTCGGTGTTATTAGCGAGATGAAAGCTAAAATTGTGAAGGTTCTTGATAAACATGACAAGATCCTGGAAAATTTGATCGACAAGCATAGAGAGAACGTGAAATTGGAGAAATCTGAAAGGAAAATTTAGTTAATGTCCTCCTAAGGGTTAATGAAACCTGCAGCCTTCGTTTCCCTATTAGAGCCAACAACATCAAAGCTATCATTTGGGTTAGTATTTCTTCATCAAATTAATTAACTACATATATTTCAAATTCATTTCGTAAAATATCAAAAACAAAGACAAAATGCTTAGCATATGACTACATGTTTTTGGTGCTGAATCGTTACTGTTGGGTATATAGTCCAATATACCTAAGGCCCATAGGAATAACAGGCTCCAAACGCCCTTAATAGGGAAGCTAGCAGCATTCTGAGATCAAACGTCACTCGAGAAGAGCTATTCGAATAGTAAAGGCACAAGGCTTTCTCAAAAGCTTAGACTTAAGAGAATAAGGAAGTCTCGGGTCGGTATCCCAAATTGGTACGAGGGCCTTGGTCAGCTTATAAAGGTCTCGGATCGGCATCTCAAATTGATATAAAGGTCTTGATCACAGCTTATAAAGGTCTCGAATGAACAAAACCTAAGCTTATCTCGGACGAATAAAGACGTTTTAAACAGAGATCCCTGAGACCTCTCAACACTTATGAATTTGTGAAGTATTTACTTTCTTCTCATATCTTTCTCGGATCATTCTCTAACAAGGATTCTTGCCTATTAAGACTTCTTATATAAAAAGAATCTTAAGGGTAAGCTTCATATAAAAAGCACATGATCTCATAAAATCCGGAAACCGATGATTGGGAGATGTCAACATCTATAAAAGGAGACTAATTGCAACTAGGTGGAAGGACTGAAATTTTGGAAAAAAAGAACCATAATTCTCCCAAACTTTTTCTAGAGTAAAACCCTAACTTAAGTATCGGAGAGTTTTCGCCGAATAAACGACTTTTACCCTTGAGGTTACATTGTGGTTGCAAGTTGGAAAAATGTCCAAAGAGGGAAAAGATAATTGCTTGTGCACAGGATCCACAGAAGGGATTTTTGCTGCATCAATAGTTACCAACAATATTAATTTTATAATTGTTTACTTTGTAGAATGTAATTAATCTAAAAGTATTTCCAGTATTTTTTTTCATAACATATGTATTGGGGGGACAAATTCTTCTCCGACAACAATAGAATGGGCTATGTCAATTGATGAGAAACCCTAGAGTAATGGAGAAGGCACAGACTAAGATAAGAGAAGCATTTAAGGGAAAGAAAACAATCAAATATTCAGGGATTAAATTACTTGAAATTAATTATCAAAGAAACTCTGATATTACATCCACCAAACTTAGTTCAAGAGAGAGCAAGGATCCAGGTGAGATAAATGTAGCATATAGGCAGGCCGCAAAAAAAGATTGGAGCATGCTGGCAGCTTGGAGCAGTAGGCAGCAGCTTTGGAAATTGAAGCTCTTACATGCAGAAGCAAATCAATTGGAAAATTAAGGCGTGCCATAATTCACAATTGGAGCAATGTCAATTGAAGATTGGAGCAATTGGGCAGCGGCAATTTTCATTAAAAATTGAATTGGGTGGTTTGGGCTTTCTATATACCGTCAGAGGATAATCATCTAATATCAAAGTATTTTATTTAAGTTTATTTTTTTAAAGTTAAAAGAGAACTTTATAATTGTATTTTTTGTGTATTTAGGAAGGAGTTGTACTTCTAATTTTTAAAGTGAATTATTTTATTTTTTCTGTAATTTTTTTATCTTAATTAATTTAAGAATTTTTCATGTAACTCTGATTGTTATTTATTTTCATCTTTATTATTCATTGTTGTGGTTATATGGTAGATAAAGCTACTTAAATATTATGGATGGTTAAATCTTTTATTTATGTAACATATTTATTGTTGTGATTGTATGATAAACGAAGTTACTTAATTATGGAAGTCTAAGTCTCTTATTTATATAACAATTGTTTGTGAATTTCATTTCAAGTTATAAATAAAAGTCTACAAGCATCCTAACAATGGTATCAAAGTTCTAGGTTGTTTTAACTCGTTCGTGGAAATGCTATTCAAATATAGGAATGGTAATTTTATTCGCAAATCTGCTACTACTCGACCCTCAGGGGATGGGTTTGATATACCTCTTAGTTGGTTTAGGACGGGTTTGGAAAAATAAATTAAAACCTATTGTCTGTTTAGGACGGATACGGGTATAGATAGATATCTATAGATATTCGCGAATATATAATTTTTTTATTTTTTTATTTTTTTATTTTGAAAGTACTAAAACAATATCGTTTTAATGTTAATGTTAAAAAAATATTAAAATAACGTCATTTTGATGTTATAACATAAATTTTTAAATCCCCTAAGCACAAGGCACAACACACACACTTATTATCAATTACATTCAAATCTTTTGTTAAATTTATGTATTTAATATTCTTTTTTATCAGCAATTAAATATGTAGAATCCGAAATTTCGATATAAATTGAGTTATTTAATTTTTTATTAATGACAAGGTTTTGACATATGTTGTAAGAAAAATTAATCGAAGTTACACATGCACAGTAGCCCAAAATTGAGGCATATAATGTAATACATACCTAAGTATATGATTATTATTTCCAATATTTTTATTATATCGATAAGATATCAAGGGTTGATGTTATAGGAAATTACACAAAGAAAAGAAGTTTTGAAATTTAACATAATAAAATTATTTAATTTTAGGATAAGTATTTGTCATGATCGTATATTTTTGCAAATAATAATAATACATAAATACTAATTTGTGAGATACAAAGGAAGGTTATAAAATAAAAATTTGAAAGTTCGTATTAAAAAGAAATACAAACTTATGATAAATGGAAATAAGTTAAAAATCTAAAGTACCCATGATATATATATATATATATATATATGTATATTAAAAATGCATGAGTTATGCCTTTAAATTATAAAGTGTTGGATTAATTAAAATAAATAAAAACAATGTGATATAATCATTTTTAGTACATACATATATATGTAATTGAATTGCCTTAAGTTAAATTAAAACAAAATGAAGGCCAAATGCTTACACCATACATGCATATAAACATAAGTATGGCTACTTACTTTAAACAAAACACCATTTGTCTTAAATTAATGCCCATTCGGTCTTCATTTTCAATTTTCATGTTTGACTAGATAAAAACAAAGCCAAATTGAGAGAGAACCAAGAAGCATGCTATTTTTGTACATATACAAGTATGTAAACAAAGACCATTTCAATTAGTTTGTTTCAATTAGTTACAATGGGTGTACCATACATATACATACATATTTATATAACCCTTATACTTTAAATAAACTTCCATTCAGTGGCCTTTATCTTGCATTCCAATTTCACAAACAAAAGGATAGATCTGAAGAATGAGAAAAGGAGAACTGGGAGAGAGAGAAAAGCATGCATGAAGAAATGATCAATTACAAAGGTAAATTATGGCCAAATGACAAGTGAGTGCTTTGTTCTTCTTTTCCCCTTAGTTTTGTCTTCATCTTGCCAGCTTGAATTAATAAAAAATCGAAGTGAGAGAGAGTGAAAGCTATGAACACTGAGAGATGCATGCATGTATAGTAATTTGGCCAATTGAAAATTGATTTGGCTGATTAAGTTAACGGTTAGCTAAAATAGAGGGAGATTTACTCAATTGATGTAAAAATTGCCGAATTGAAGTTGGAATTGTGGCTATGAATTGGTGAAGCAAGAATGAAAGAGATTGATCAGGTTGGGAGGAAGGTGAGCTTGGTTTCATTGGTAGGTAATTAAGTGGAGAAGAAGAAAAATGGTAGAGATGATGCTGAAATCGTGAAGAGAGCTTGGAGAGTGGCTGGAAATTTTGTTAAAATGGCAAGTGAATAATCAAAATTTGGAGAGGAAAGGCAGAACCTGTTCGGTTAGGTGAGGGAAAGTAAGAAGAAGTAACAAATAGCAAAAAAGAAAGTCAATTACAACAACAAAGGTAAGGATGTTGTGTTGATTTGCTAATTGTAACTATAATGGTGTGCATTTGGTGTTTTGTGTGTGTAATTGATATGTGGTGAGGAAATTGTTGATTAGGAAATGAATTTGTAACATTATGTGCTATAAGGAAGAGAATTACAGTAAAGAGGAAGCAAAACACAGCAAATGAGGAGTTTAATTTCGACAACCAAAGGTGAGAAATGTTATGTTTAATTGGTAGTTTTACATAGAATGTGTTTATGTATAATTTATGTATTTGAAATGTGTATTGTATATAAGTTGTTGTGGCCGAAATGACGACATATTCATGAAGTAAATTTGAGCCAATGTTGTTGTGTAGGAGTTGTTATTGTTGTGAAAATTAGATGTGCGAGTGATGTTGATAAGTTTGAGAAGCGTTAAGGTAGTAGGTTTTGTGTCGCTAAAAAGTCAGAACACAAGCTTGTGACATCAGTGCGTCACAGCTGTGTATTCATGTGTTGAGTGATTTGAGTTGATAAAATTGTAGTATATAAGTGTTATAAGACGTGTATGAGGTAGCGGGCGTGAGCGAAGTGCTGAGCAAGTGAGAGAGCGAGCGAAACGCATGAGCATCGACCACAGTAATTTCTGCTCAGGCTTCGGTAAAATGGGAATTATGGGAGTTCTAGATCTCAAATTGAGAAACCGCAAAATTCTATATAAAATAGACACATAAAGACACGACATAACCAAAAATCAGGTCAAGACGTTGAATGAGTCAGTATAGTTTTTTGTTTGAACCGAGTTGCCATATCGACAGTTTACAATCGACTATACTGAGTAGGGTGGCTAAAACCAATCATAACATAAGCATTTAGAATTAAAATTTGAATCCGTAAAAAGTGATAAAAACTAGATATATAGTAGAATGTGTCCTAGAAACTTAGGTTAAGATACCTTTCCTATGTAATGCACCACTAGTTTGAAATTAGTCGATGCACAGTAAGCTCATATGAGTTTTTGAAATGTGTGTATTTGGTTTAGATTTATGGGTAGGGGAGCAGATTAGATGTGCAATATAATTGTATATTTATTTAGTTACAATTAAAGAATCTAACATAAAAAAATTATGTGTTATAGATCATCAAGCCGATGGCCGGTTGATCCCACAGTAGATCGAGTAGATTGTAGCCTGATACCGATGAATGAGTGTTTGTTTGTATATATGTATATATATATATATATATATGCATGTAAGTATATGAAATAAATATTTAAAAATACATATAAAATTAATATTAAGAATGTATATGAAACTAATACTAAAAACGAATAGGAAACAAACTGAGTAATATGTTTTCAAGATGAGTTAAGATAATTGCATAAAATGATCTAAATATATTGTAATGTGATTCTAAAAAGGATGACTGTGCTATATGATTGAAAGTGGCCATAAAGGAAAATGATTCATTATTGTCTATATATAATAAGTTGAATATAATGTGTTGTGATATGAAATAAAAATGACGGTTTTGTTGACTTGCTATTATTGGTGCATGATAACCTTGATATGATGTGTGGTAACATGTAATAAAGAAAAGTAAACTGTATTGATCTTGTGTAATACTTTCTTGTTTCCTTAATGTGATGTTTTAGTTGTTATTATGCTTGGATGCGTATGCGTGTGCGTGGTCTTGAGCCACGGAATTGATTCATGGATCCAGTTAGATAGCTCAGGAGACGGCAGTAGATGAGATGCCTCAAAGTATATGATCCTTCTGTCCAGTCAAGCACATAATCCCTAGGTATGAACTATCCCTCTGTCCGGTCAAGTGCGTAGCCTTGGAGATAGACCAGATACAGATGTATGCATCTGACGATTGGTGTTATTTCTTAGTGTCTTGGGGAATGGCAGGCACAAGACACCCCAAGACACTGTGGTATTGGTTAGAATGTTTGAAGAGACGCTTTTAAACACTAGTATATGACTGAGTGATGAATTTTGTGTTTCATACATTGAAAATTGCTTCTTTTTAAATGCAAATGATTATTGTATGTGTATGTATATATATTTCATATGAATAAGCAAATAATGGCATGAGTATGCAAACGTTAGCATGACTATGTGAATAATGACAAAAATATCAAAATGACAATAAGGTATGAATATATGTATAATAAGTGATGTTTGTACTTGTTTTATCTATTCACGGAGTCTTTTTAAACTCACCCCTTCTTACCTACCAGTTTTATAGGAAATCTTTAGTTGGTTAATAGACACAACATATTAAAGACACGGACTTGGAGGAGAGGTTACAGATTGCAGTCACTACTATGTTGGGTCCATCTCATGTCAAGATTTGTAGTCTATTTTTATGTTGTCATATGGTGTGATTTGATGTTGGCATTGATTGCCTGAGTATGATCTAACAGTTGTATAGTCAGTTTTATTTTTAGGATCTATTGTACATATTTGAGATGTATATAATGTCAGTGGCTGCATGATGCCTTTAAGTCCTTAAGATATGTTTGTTTTTACATGGAATTGTCTTAAGCATGCATGTAAAGGCGGTTTTGTCAGTTTTAGGGTAATGGGACGGACCTATCACTCGCTGGTAACACCTTGAATTTGGGAGATGTTACAATATTATATATATATTTGAGATTAAAATATAAATTAAGCATAATTTAAGTTGTAATTCAAAATCAAAATTCAATTTTATGTTAAACAAAATCCAAACTCAACATTTCAATATATATATATATATATATACACACACATATACATATATAGTTTACATCATTTATTTCATTATACAAAATTTTTCTAATATATTAAAAAAAAAAATTGTATATCATTAATGGGCTTATAGCCTTAATTGATTTATGCATTATGTGTAATGATGTTTCTGATTTGAGTAATAATGTATGCATTCATACATGCAGAGAGAGAGAGGCTTAGGGTGACGGTGGAGTCCGTCATCTACCAGTAGCATCTCCAAAATAGGGGTGTTACAGAGTGGTATCATAGCAAGGTTAAAGGTCAGTGACTGCAATAGAAGGGTGTTAGTGCCTTGAGTATGTAGTATGTCCGGGATACTCATATACAAGGGGTTATCTCTTTAATATCCTTATTCCTCACAGGGTGTCTTATTACATATAGTGTAAGAATGAGTTGTGAGATTATTTAATTTTGTTTACATGATAGACTATTCTGAATTCTTATTATTTAATTAAGATAGTGTATAGATTTGATTCAACTTGAATCTCGACAAAAATCGGACTAGTTTCAATTTTTAGGTAGGCCGAGTTTGTGTAAAGAGAATTGGAAGTGCAAGCTAGTCTATTTCATGGTCATTTCATTAAGATGATATGTCGTCTCAATGTAGACTTAGAGATAATGATAGACTACAGAATGTGGGGATTAGATAGAAGGTTTGTTACACCTTCTATAAAGATGGTGGAGGGTCATAGAGAAAAGTTGTACATGATAAACAAAGAAAGAAAAGAAAAGTTGTACATGATAAATAAAGAGAGAAATGAGCAATGTATTTTAAGAAAATAGCTCGGAGTTAAACTTAATGTTGAAATTTTATATACAACTAAGAATGTATTAGAATGCATACAACAAGTGTATGAGGTCATGTTAAGGAAGTATCAAATAGATAGTACTATTACTTGAAGCAACTCTGAATAGTTATTCATGGAAACAAGAAATAATATATTTAAGAAGTGACGAAATCTTCGAGAAGGATGAATTGTGGAATAAATAAAGTAAGTTGTTGAAAGAGATGATTAATACAGATATAAGAAATACCCAATTATTGGTGGAATTTAGAGAATGGACAGGAACTTATTAGGTATCCAAACATATCATGACTAGTTTGGAAATGACAAAATTAGTTTAGTGAGGAGTATAAACAAAAGACAAATAAAGTCAATCAAAGATTATAGATATATTAGGTTGATAAAATGTGTATTATTCGTGATGATGGAATTTACACGGGCTTAGTAAGTCTAGAGATGGAAATGAAAAGTGACTGTTATTGTGAAACTAGAATAGAGTCAAAGAATTAGAGTGTTAAAAATCAAGTGCCATGATCACCAAGGAAAATAAATGAAAGGAACTAATAAGTAATAGTAGACCATTGATAAATTTTGTAAAAGTAATGGAATTGTGATATTGACGCAAAGGACGAGATGCATATTGATAAGTGAGGGGAGATGGTAGTGTTTTAAGTGAAACAAATAGAAGTGATATAAAATAAATAATAAATAATAAATAATAAATAATAATAAAATATGGCATTTGAGACTTGTAGACATATATTAGTGAAAGAAAACTTAGAGACCCAGTTAAGACAAGGACTTTTGAGTAATGTAAAAGTTAAATCCCCATATTTTTGTGAGAACTACTTAGATAAACATACAGAGTTAAATTCACCAAAAGACCATTCATAAGACAAAAAGTATCTTGAAGTGTATATATATTGATTGAGAAGTATAATAAGATGCTTTATGAGAGTTATCAAATTCGGGTAGTGATTGTCTAAAACTAATCCTGATTTTAGAGTGTAAAAGCGGTTTGGAACAGTTTTGGTGGATTACTCATAATAAGTTACTTGAGCTCAAAAGAAGGAAAGTAAAATTGAATGAAACCATAGAGTGTTAAGAAAGTTACTTGTAGTAAAAGGGAATGATTTCAAGAATGAGAAAGGATTTAATCAACAAGTAGAAATCATTGAGATAATTATTAATGTTCCATGCTGATAGCATTGGATGAAGAATCTAGAGATGAATTGATAGGACTTGGGTCACGAATTTCACATATGCCTAAATAAAGTATTTGTGGAAAACGATATGTTAGGTAAATTAAAGGGCATAAAAACCCTTAAGATGAAATTACATAATGAAGTATATAACAAACTAAAGAAAGTTAAATGGGTTCATGAATTTAGAAGAAAAAGAGAGAAAATAGTAGTTTAAAGGATTAAAGAAAGCTCTAATTACATGAATTGAGAAATAAGTGCTGAAATTACATAAAGGTTTAAGTGTGAAATGAAAAGGATGTCTTCTAAAATGGTTGGGAGTTTAGTAAACTTGGGCGAAAGTGTACGCCTAAATCAACTTATTCGCTTCTTCCCTCAATCGATGAATTTTACGTTAGGAATACATTGAACGAGATATGAAATTGTCACACAGTTCATGTAATTGAGAAGACATGGTCCCTTTGACTTTAAGTTTTGTTTTTGGTGACCCTTATAAGTGTGATATGATAAAGCGAATACAACATCATTGTATTAGTATTATAGTAATGGTTAATCATTGTACTAGTAAGGTGTAACTTTTTTTAGCCTGGTAAGAGAATTTTATCATATCATTTCAGGTCTTTCGAAGAATGGAAGTAGGCCATACAAATTTGCATGATGAATTACACAGTCTAGGCCCTTGTATTATTGGTTGTTTTGATTTAAGGATGAATCAATTTTAACAAGGGTAGAATTGTAGAACTTGAAATTTCGATATAAATTGAGTTATTTAATTTTTCATTAATGACAAGGTTTTGACATAGGTTGTAAAAAAAATTAATCGAGGTTATGCATGCATAGTAGCCCGAAATTAAGGCATATAATGTAATACATACCTATGTATATGATTATTATTAATGTTTCCAATATTTTTATTATATCGATAAGGTATCAGAGGTTGATGTTATAGGAAATTACATGAAGAAAATAAGTTTTGAAATTTAACATAATAAAATTATTTAACTTTGGGATAAGTATTATATTTGAGATTAAAATATATTAAGCCTAATTTAAGTTGTAATCCAAAATCAAAATTCAATTTTATGTTAAACAAAATCCAAACTCAATGTTTCAAATAAAAGCCCAAATAAAAAAAAATGGAAGACCCATTTTATTTCATTTAGAAAGTAGTAGAAAGATGGAGAAGTATATGTGTAAGGCAAAGGAACGAAACAAAAGGAGAAAACAAAAATACAAATTGAACTTAAATGATGTTACATGACCGAACCCACATGCTATTATATTTAGACACTCATTTTCCTTTGTTTTGTTAACATTCTTTCATTTAGCTAATCTTAGAAAGGTTAAGAAAAAGCTAGAAAACGGGAGAAGGGTGGAGAAGACCGTAGAGAGAGAGAGAGAAAGAGAGAGAGAGAGAGAGAGAGAGAAAAGAACCAAAGTGAGGAGATGAGATGGGCGGAAGGAAGATTCGACAAAGGAAGGTGATGTTGTTTATGTTGGGAGATTGTTAAAAAAGAAAAGAAAGAAGGAAGTGTTGCTATGAGGAATGGAAGAGAGGAAAAGAAGAAATCTGAAATGATTGAGAAAAGGAAAATTTGGTTCTAGCAAAATGAATGGTAAGATATTGTGTATTGGTTAATAATTTATGAAGTAATGATTTTGTTTTATTGTTGATATGTAGAAATTTTGTGTTGTGTGGTTTGCTGTTTGAGGAAAAAATGTAGACAAAATGCATGATTTGAAATATATATATATATATATGGCTATATTTCTACAGTATGTTGCTGTGTTTATAAGTGTGAGATGTATGTGATTATATTTGAATGCAAAACATGGTAAGAATGAATGTGAGCAAGTATGAAAATTTATGAATGGAGAGTTTATAAACCTTGTTCTTCGAACATAATGGTCAAATAATTATTTAATAGCATTCATTTTCACACATGCATTGATTAATTTGAGTTTATTAGGCATATTTGATGGACAAATATGTAATTTAAATAGGGATTCCATTATTCAATATAATAGTTGAAATGTGACATGAAAATATAAATTAAAATAATTTGGCTATTGGATTTTATTGTTGGAAATCGAAAAAATGGCTTTAATTAGTTATACTTAGTGAAATGCATTAAAATACTGAATTTAGTCACGTTTTCCACAAGAACTGCATTTAATGCAATTACATTGATTATTTAAATAGTAGAATTCATAAGTTATACATGTGTGATAATAAGTTACGATAATCCAAGAAAAGAACTGAGTAGGTACAAGGATTGTTAGTAAGAATGGTTACCCTCCCCTTATTGTAAGTAAATTTATACATACATAAATAGCAAATATATGCGTGTAATATTTATATGTATGCTTATGTGCTAAAAACAAGCTGCTTTCTAATTTAAAATGAAATTTAAACTGAATCTATTTATAAATGCTTTGCATGATATTGAGATGTTTTACCTAATTGGTCTGCTGATTAAAAATGATTAGATATACATGCTAAAATGGCCGTGGAAATCGGATTTGATTTATATGTTTTTATGATAATTGTTTGGAAATGATAGAGCCGGGAAGGCCAGGTTTGATTTAAATGTATTGAAAACCTTGATTGTAAATGATTTGTTTGTGAGTATGTATATTGGTGATGAGGCCCTTAAGGCCAGTTATTGATATATGGCTAATGGGCCGGGTTATTTACTGTATATACAGGGTTGCAACTTATGGATGGACCTATGAGAGGCCGCATAAGTTACTGGTGCCGCAATGGAGCTATATAAGGGAGGATAAGCCATAGTAAATCCACTGTAAATTGGTGCGCGAATGCGCGGTTATATAGAGACTCTATGTAAAGTCCTGGTAGCTTTATAGAGATCTCATAGACTTAACGGATATGTCGAATATAGTCACTTTATCACTAAATGACTACTCAGTACCAACATCAGTGAGACGAGTATTATTCTCTAATTGCATATTTTTCAAGTAATAAATGGTTTATAAAGAATGATAAATAATTTTCAGTTTTATAAACATTCATTGTATATGGTTTTATGCATAAAAATGCTCACTGATAGTTTTCGACGTTAGCTCGGCTAAGGTAGCGATTGCGAAAGTATAGCTAGCCCACTTTGGTTGTTTAAAATTAAATACAGACCTCAATTCTGACTAACAGACATTTATTGTACATGAAATGTATATATGTATTTTCGAGCATGTTAAAAATGAAATCCCAATATCATTGAATATTGGAAATACGTGTGCATGTATATATATGTATGTACTTTATTTACTCACTGAGTATAGTTGTATAATTATCCCTCACAATTACAGATTTCAGGTTAAGAGCATTAGTACTCACAGAGTATAGGGTAGCAATAAAGAGTTTAAAATTTATTTCTTAAATTTTATTTTTTATTTTATCTTTAAATTTACTTAATTATTCTTAATATAGAAAAAGTGAGTCAAAATATAAAAATAATTTAATTAAGTTTCATTTCGAATTAATTATGTAATTTTTATGGAATTGTTGTTATCAATTTTATTTTTTTATTGTATATACTTGATATTTTATGTAAGTAATGTATTTTATTTTGAGTTAGTGTCGAAATTTATAATTTTAATGCCAAAAACCCCACTAAAAACCCGTTAAAAATATGCGAATATCCCTACGAGTTTTGTAAGTATTAAGTATCCATTTAAGTGAGTTTAGTAATAAAATGTCAAACCCGCTATGGGTTTGGTGTGAATTTGATATTGAATTTTTTTAAGAAATGCAGATGTAGGTTTGGAGATATTCGTTTCAAACCTGATCTGCTGCCATCCCTATTCAAGTACGTATAACTATTCACATATATGTGAAAATAGTGGGAGCCTAATATAATGGTGCAAGTGACATATTTTTATGGTGTCGTACATGTCAAGAAAAATTTTGTCAAAAGAGCTCTAAATTGCCTAAAGAGCCTACGTTTTAAATGAAAGTATTGTAACCTTACTAGTCTTTCCTGAGATTTTTTTTTTTTGTGTATTTTCACATACATAGTACACTTACTGCTATTAAAAGTTTCAGTACTATTTACATGTACAGTATTATTCACAGTGAAACAGTGGGAGCTAGTTCTAATAAGATAGGTACTATAAAAGCAAAGTTTGAAATTCAAAAATTTAATGAGAGCAATTCTCATTGTAGAAGATGAAAATAAAGGCAATCTTGAGAAAAGATAAGTGCTTGGCCGCTATGAAAACAAATCGTTGAGTATCACAGATGAAAACAAGGGAAATTAAATGAGTGAGGACGCAATAACTGATCTTTACTTAGGATTAGCTAATGAGGTATTATTGAGCATTGAAGAGAAAAAGACAAAAAAATAAGATATAAGAAGCTCTCACAAAGTTGTATAAGGTAAAATCACTTTACAATAAGATTTTTCTCAAGAAAAGGCTCTACACTATTCGGATGTTATAATCAATGACAGTGATTGAGCACAACAACACTTTAAGAACTCTATTTTCTTAACTCACATTATTGGGTCATAAAATAGAGGAAAATGAATGTGCGAAGCTTTTACTTCAAAGTTTACCAAACTCATATGATCAACTCATCATCAACTTGATAACTCAAGACACCTACTCCGATAACCTAGTTTTAAATGATATAGCAGCGATTGTATTGGAAGAAGAAAACATATGTAAAAATAAGGAAGACATGTTGGCAAGTTCGCAACAAGTGGAGGCTCTACCGGCAATGAGAGGAAAATCAACGAAATATGGCTTTATTGAAAGTCAAAATCATCGTATATCAAAATCAAGAGGTAAGAAAAAAGTTAAATACTACAATTGTGGCAAGGTTGGGAACTTGAAAATGAGCATTGGAAAAATAAGAAAAATATAGATACAAGTTCTCAAGGAAATGTGGAAAGTACCTCAAGAAATGGAAAAATCTTGAATAATGAAGCAATAACTGTCATTAAAGGTAGAAAGAAGTTTGGTAATGTATGACACGTGGATTTAGCAACGACATAAAATATGACTTCTCGAAGAGAATGGTTCCATTAATATGAACCTATCTTAGGAGAATTTATGTTCATGAGAGATGATCATAACTTAAAGATTGTCGGTATTGAGATCGTTAAATTAAAGACGTATGACAACACAACTCTCATCATCTAGGAGGTACAATATGTGAAGATCCTTAAGAAGAATATATTACCCTTAGGATAATTAGATGAGATGGTATAAAACCTAAATTCAGAACGAAGATTGTAAAAGGTGCACTTTGGTAATGAAGGCGAAAAAAGTAACTGCAAACTTATACATGTTGCAAGAAGAAACATAGGATGAAGTAGATGTATTGATTGCATCTACAAAAAATACATTCAGTGACGAAAAATATTTTTTATTCATGACAAAATTCACCATCGTGAATTGGCATTTATTTTATGATGATCATAATTTTATTATTTCGGGATGATAAGCAATTTTTGTTCCTGGCGAATTTCACCATCACCAATTAGCATTTTGTCACTAATTATTATAATTTTTATAAATATTTAGTGACGTTCAACATTTTCTATGATATTATCTTATTACAATAGGTGACGACTATATTGTCACCTATGGTATAACGATTTTATTATCGTCACTTATTTATAAAATTTTATTTCATATATCGTGACATTTAATGTTATTTTATGATAAAAAAAATTAGTATTTAGCGATGACAATACAAGTCACAAATGAATATTAATTATGTGATATCTTAAATTTCGTCGTCTAATAATCATAATTGTGTGATGAAAGGCTCAATCGTCACATTAACTCCTTAGCAATAGCGAAAAGGTGACGACAGATGTGACAAAAAAAATATTATAAAATATTACGTGTGACGAAAATTTTATATGTAGTGACATTAATGTGTGTGCCATTAATTAATAAATTTGTTGTAGTGAAGAATCAATGATGATATGAAATTGAAAGCTCGAACATATGTAAAAACAAGGTTTGAAAATCCTCTTACGATGAAAGCTACTTCTTAGGTTTAAAATGGCGCCTCTACCATTTTGTGAATAATGTGTTATTAGTAAGAAACACAAATTAAAGTTCAGCACATTTAGTTCTAAAAGCAAATGTATTCTGGAGTTAAGTCATTCAAATATTTGGCAAGTATCGATTAAATCCTTAAGAGGAGTAAAGTACTTTGTGTATTTCATTGATGACTATTCTAGAAAACGTTGGGTGTACCCAATCAAGAGAAAGGAAAATGTGTTTGAAGTCTTCAAAGTATGGTAGAACTTGAATTTGGAAAAAGGATCAAGTGTCTTAAGACGAATAATGGAGGAAAATCCACTAATGACATGTTTTAGGCAATTTTTTTTTAGTAAGAATACATAAAAAAAACAAAAAAAAAACAATTCACTACAACATCCATTCTCTAATAAAATGGAGTGGTGGAGCGAATGAATATAATCTTGCTAGAAATGATGAGGGCAATGTTGAGGACTACAAAATTACCCAACTTTCATTGGACAAAAGCAATTAATACCATTTATTATCTAATAAAATTGGTAACCATCAATGACAATTGAATTAAAGACACCGATGGAGATATGGGCTGATAAACCAGCAAAATACTCTAACCTCCATTCATTTGGAAGTTTTATGTATGTGATATACAATCCTTAAGAAATAATGAAGTTGGATCCAAAATTCAGGAAATGCATATTTTTGTGGTATGCTGATGAAGTTAAGGGATATCGCTTGTAAGACCTCTCTACCTATAAACTTATCATTAGCTAGGATGTTATATTTACAGAAGATAAGCTACCAAAGAAGAGTGATGTAACATTGAAGAGGAGAAACCAAAGATTACTACAATTCAAGTGGAAGAAAAATCAAGATATGCAGATTATTCCTAAGTAATACCAGAGCATGAAGAATGATCAGTTAAGTTTGTAGTTCGAGAAGTTTGATGATCAACTTGTGAGCAAATAATACCATCTTGGCAATCATAATATATTATAAAGGGTAATGTTACATACTATCTTTTAACAGAGGATAGAGAACCATCAACTTTCTAAAAGACAACGAGTAGTTTGGATGTATCTCTATGGATAACAGCAATGCAGAAGGAAATCGAAGCTCTTCATAAAAACAAGATTTGAGAATTTGTGTCACTATCACACGAAAGGAAGGCCATTGAAAACAAATAGGTTTACAAGATTAAGTAAAATAGCGATAATTAGGTGGAGCAATATCGTGCAAGATTGGTGATCAAAGGGGTTTGACTCTCTACAAGTAGAGTATTATTTGTTATGCGTGCTACGTTTGATCTACATCTAGATAGACTAGATGGAGAACTTGAAAAAGTAATTTACATGCTCCAGCTATAAAGTTTTATAAAAAAAGATAAAGAGAACTTAGTCTGCAAGTTGACCAAATCTCTATACAGTTTCAAACAGGTACCGAGGTTTTGGTATAAGAGATTTAATTCTTTCATCATTAGCTTTAAATATAACAAACCGAATTTCGACCATGTGCATATTTCAAGAGGTCTGGTGATAATGATTTCATCATTTTACTATTGTATGTAGATAATATATTGGTAACAGGCCCCAACAAAAATCGAGTCTAAGAATTAAAGGCACAATTAGCTAAAGAGTTTGATATGAATGATTTAGGACCAGCAAAAAAGATTATAGGGATGCAGATTCACTGAGATAGAAAAGGCAAGAAGATTTGGCTTTACCAGAAAAATTATTTAAAAAAAAATCTTGTGACGCTTCAACATGTAAGATTGTAAGCCAATTTCTACCCATTTTCCTATGAATTACAAATTATTCTCAGTAATGTGTCCTAGCAATAAAATACAAAAGATATAAATGTCTCAGGTACCATATGCATCAATAATGAAAAGCTTAATATTTGTCATGATATATACAAGACTATATATTATACAAGCAGTACGAGCAGTCAGTCGATTTATGGTGAATTATAGCAAAGAGTAATGGAATATTGTAAAAAGAATCTTGAGATATGTCAAGGGAACCTTAGATGTTACATTATGTTATGGAGGATCATAATTTATTATTAGAAGCTACGTAAACTCGGATTATGTAGGTGACCTTGATAAAAAATAAATAAATAAATAAAATAACTACTAGCTATGTGTTTGCAATTGCATGAGGAATTGTAAGTTGGGTTTCAAAATTATAAAGTGTGGTTGCATTATCTATAACATAAGCATAATAAATAGCAGCTACACAAGTATGCAAGGAAGCAATCTGGATCAGAAGGCTCGTAAAGGAACTCGAGTGCAAATAAGAAAAGATGTATTTATTTTATGACGGTCAGAGTGCCTTGCACATCGCAAGGAATCCAACTTTTCATTCCAAAACAAAATACATAGGTGGTCAATACCATTTTATTCGAGAAATAGTAGAGAATGGAAGTGTAGACATGCAAAAAATACACACTAAAGATAACCTAGTAGATATTTTGATTAAGTCGATCAGTACTGACAAGTTCAAATGATGTTGATTCTCTTATGGTCTAGTAAAAATATATGATTGATTCTCAATTAAGTCTCCTAAGTAGAAAAATATTGCATACAGGCAAGCCGCAAAAGAAGATTGGAGCATGATGGTAGCTTGGTGTAGTGAGCGACAGCTTTGGAAATTGAAGCTCTCACATAAATTAATTGAAAAATTAACGTGGGCCACAATTTTCAATTGGAGCAAGCAAAAAAATATTGCATACAGGCAAGCCGCAAAAGAAGATTGGAGCATGATGGTAGCTTGGTGTAGTGAGCGACAGCTTTGGAAATTGAAGCTCTCACATAAATTAATTGAAAAATTAACGTGGGCCACAATTTTCAATTGGAGCATGCAATGATAATTGAAGATTGGAGCAACTGAACCGGGGCAATTTTAATTTAAAATTGAATTGGGCGTTATAGGTCTTCTATAATAGAAGATCCCCACAATAGTATAATTATCCCTAACAATTTCATATCATTTCATTATTTCTCAATTTCTTCTAGAGTAATATTAAAATATTATATTTGAATGTATTTTCTTAATACTTAAAAAAATATTTTGCAATTATATTCTCTTTATATTTAAGGAGAAATTGTAATCTTACTTTTTAGAGTAAAAATTAAACCTCCAATTTACATAATACATAATACTAGTTTGTAAATTTTACTTCAAACTAAAAATCGACAAGCATCCTAGCAATAAAAGGTTATGAAATTTCTGTAAAATCCAAACTTCTGGTTAATGCTTAGGCCTAATGCGATTTCAAGAGAAAAGATTTCGAATTTATTGCATTTGGGGTTAGGAGAAGGATATGTCCATGCATCGCATTTGATCTTGCTAACACTGAGCTTCTGCTGGCTCAACTTCTGTATAATTTCGAATGGGAATTTCCAGTGGAATTGCACCTTAGAATCTTGACATGAGTGAAGCTTTTAGAGCGATTGTCTCAAGGAAACTGAGTTATTCTTGATTGTCACTCCTTACTCACCGGATCATCTCTGAAGAATATTGATTTAATTGCATTTGTTTCTGCACTTTCTCTTATTACCATGTAATGAAAGTATGCCAAACATTGCTTGTAATTGTTGGTATACATAAATTTTTATTACGATGATTATGTCATATGCAATGATTTTTTATAAAGTGTGATGCAATATTTTTAAAAGTTATGAAATATGATCCAATAGATATTACAATACTTTTATAATTATAAGAGAATCTTGAGTCTCTCGTCTGTCAATGAATCATACAAATATTGATACATGCCCACATCATATAAATGTATTAATAAGAGTGCAATGCACGAGAAACACTTAAAAACACTCATTATGAGATTTTATTAAATTATGTAATTTTTTGTATTTGATTATTAATTCTTTAATTCAATTTCAGTTATTTTCTTATCATTTATGCCAAACAATTTATTTATGTTTTTAAAAAGAAAAATAAAACCAAAGAACTGCTATAACACCACTAATCATGCAAACATTTTGCAATTTCTACAACAATTGTTCTAAGAAAATCTGTACTCAATAGTTTTTTACATAAATTATGTTTCAGACTATAATTGGAAAATCTACAGTTTCCAATGCGAGTTACAAAGGAGGATAAAAAAAAATAATTCAAGCCAGTTTCTTACTAATTTTAATTCTTATACTATGATTGAGAATTGAGACCAGTACCTTGTTTACTTAGCTGAGAAAAGACCCCGGAAGTTAAATAAAATATATAACCATAAACTTAAAACTTAAAACCATTGACATGATCTATGACCCTTAAAAACGATGAACTAGAAAAACAGAAATTGGTATGAAGGATTTAAAATCTTAACAAGAAACTTCCGAGCATTAATCTTGTAACTTTTATATTCATTTATAACTTAATTAGTTAGCTTTACTAGTACGTACTACAAATTTAAAAAATAAATAAAGCCAAAGCCTAAAAACAGTGGATCAAGATCATTAGTAGATGGGTATCGTTGTTTTTTTCGAATAAATTTAAGGCAATCAATTACTCTGATTTTTTTTTTTCCTTTCAACCAAACACTATCTTATTGACCTTTTTTTTTGGTAGTCCATTTTCTACATTCATGCATTCTCACTGATATTCCCAATGGAGGCTTCAAAGGTTAAAGTTTCCAAATATAAATATATGGGCAAAAGCGATCTCTAAATTAAGATTTAAGAAGAAACAATTAGAAGATTTGTAAAAGGTGGGCTGTATTATTGCTGTAAGAAATTAGGTTTAATTTGCCACAGTCTGCATTCACGGTCTAACTCATCAACTGTTACTCGGTTAGCACTCAAAATGTCTTTGAAGTTTGAATTATTCAATTTCCGCCATATTTTCTGCGCAAATTTATAGCAATTTTCCCCATATTTTCTAATTTGATTCACAGCCTTTATTAAATTAATTTAAAAAATAACTATGCATAGTCAGATAGTCTCTCCAATTTTCATCTATGAAGAGTTTGAAGTTTGAAAGTGATCTAGCTTCGCATAATCTTGATACCTATTCTTTAGTGTATATTCCATACTTCCTTGGACGTTATTGCTGAAAAAATTCGAGAAAAAATGGCTTCAGCAATTGTTAATTGTTGAATGAAGAACAAAGTCTTGACATCTTTTGTGGTGCCATAATACCGAGAATAACACGAGGTCGATGTTTATGTTCTCTCCGTTATGAAGTAAAATGTAAAATTTCATAAATGAAAGGGAGTGGAGTGGAATTTTCGGATTTATCAAAGATGGAATTTTATTTATTTCAGAAAATGTGACATGCCAGTTGTTGTCCAAGTTGTAAATGTTTTGAACCTTTCCACCATGCATATAAAATTTCTGCCTGTAGGGTTTGTTTACCTTTTATAAAAGTAACCAATCATTTGTAAATATATCCTTTAATCTTTGCATATATAAAATAAAATCCCTTTATAATTATAATATTGAAACCATACTAATTTTATTACAACGAGAAAATTATAATTTAATAGGAGTGTAATTACAAAAATTATTATTTCTATAATTATTCATAAGCGACATAAATGTTGTTGGGTTGGTTTTCATCTTACGTGAAAGTTACACAATCCAACAAGAATTATGAATTCTTAAGTAAAAACGTTTTCTAATCAAATTGATAAAAAAGAAAATTAATCCTAAATAGAAAATAAATTTATATAAAATTAAAAGAAAGAAAGAAAGAAAGAAAAACAAAAGTTCATATAAATGGTGGTTTACTTTAATTTTTAGAATATTCAAAAAGTAAAAAAAAAATCACGAAAATGAGTGAAGAAAATAAAAAGGTTAGAAGATAATATGTTTGTTTTTTTTTTCTATGAAATGACTTAAATAGTTTAATAGCCATTTGGATATAAATATATTATTTATTATGGATAATTATGCTACACATAAAAAAAAAAAAAAATGAGAATCTCCACTAATTTTATCACACAACTGTTTTGCTCTTATTACCAAATATCTTTTATTAAATCTAAACGTTTAATGTAGGCATCAATAGAAATTTCAAAAGTTATTATTATTAGCACTTTAATTGCCTATTTTAGAAAAAAAATATTTTATTATATCTTTTTTTTTAATGTAACATAATATAATTTTTTTTTTATAATATACTAATAATTATTATTATGTAGATGCAAATTTTTTAAGATAGGATCTAAATTTTTATAACTTAATAGAATATAGAGTTTATTTTTTATTCATGATTAGTATAAATTAGGATTAAAAAAAAAAAAACTTTCACTCTATCAATCTCGGACAAATTTTAATTCACTTTATGTTATGGCTGTAGAGTCTATTTACAAACGTCTATTTGGGATTCCTTTAATTATGCTACTTACCCGTGTCAATATAACATTCTTAGAGACTGATAATCCAATCGTGGTATAATTCAAGACACGAATTGAATCTTGAACTTGAATCCAGTTTTAAGAATAAAATGTATTCTCCGTAAAATATACAATTTATATTATTAAATAGTTATACCATACTTTTTGGCCATTCTAGTCCCTAGTCCACACCTAACTTTGATTAACGGTGCGATGGTCGCGCTATTAACGTCGTTTTCAATGCTTCATTTCATTAAGTTGAAGACAATCAGTGGACCCACCCCTTATCCATGTGGCACGTATACTCAGTAACTATTGCTTGACTAACCTAAAAATCCATCCATCTGATCAGAATTTGAAATGATAGAGCACGATGACAGATGGGACAACCTCTGTTGTCTGTATTACTCAGAATATAATTTGTTTGGATTGTTCATAAACATTGGACTAGATGCGATACGACCAAATCTTTTAGTACGATGTCTTGTAGTTTTGAGCCAGCTTCTCGGTAGGTAGATCATGAAATGGAGAGTGCCCACTTCCCGATTGCCGGTATGTATTATAATTTTATAAAGCTGAGGGGGAATAGTCATAGTAATAGAATAGTGTATGGATATGGTCGGAAGTCTAAGTTATCGGCAAAATAGTCCAACGATTATTGGATTTGATTGCCCCCAAGGAAAAAAAAAGTCCAACGTGATACTGTTCCCATGCGGTGATACCCAAAATTCCACGTTAAAGTGTGAACGCATTGACAAACAACGTGGCCTTAATCTACTTATTGTTTGAATTTTTATTTTTGAATTTAAAATTTTAGATTAAATTGTAATTCAACACATACAAATCTTCATTGCATTTCATGAATCCCCGACTAAACGTCAAGTAGATTTCCTTGGATTTGATGTATTGTAATCATGTGTTATTCGTTCAACCTGTAGTTAGCAAGACATTTTAATTATATTTCACATCATATGCATACATGGAGTATAATATTACTGTTTAATATTGTGCTCTGCAGTCTCGGTTAATTAAGAATACTTGTTTCTCTCATATTACAAAAGAAGAAAGGGACATTGCCCATAATCAAATCAAATCAAATCAAACATATGATATCCAAAAGTCTTAATTTTGGAATAATCAAGCAAAGTAGAGTTATTATTGGTGATGTTTATCGTGGGGTCTATAGACAACTTAGTCATGAAAAGACATTAACTATTTTAAATTAAAATGACCAAAATAATGAAAAAAAAAGATCAATATCAATAAAATATATTGTTAAGGGTTAAAATTTACCTAATAATCATAAATAAATTTTCATTTTAAATTCTCGACAAACATGTCAATGTAAAATTCATTACAAAAACATTTTAGCCTTTCGGTTTTTATATATAGTTGTGTATGTTTATCTAATAGAATTATGTTATGTGTAAATTTATCTTTAAAATCAGCACTCATGCACAAAATGACACAAAATACTTTGAATAAATGAATACCTTATATACACACACATATTTTCACATCAATTGTAAAAAGTGATCCTAAAATGATTTACAAATTGGGTGAAGGCTGTTTGTGTGAAGTTTAAATAATAAATCAATAATCAAATAATATTAAACCAAATTATTTCATCTTAAGAATAGAATATGAGAAAATTACTATTCTTTAATTGAGATTTTTATATTCTTAACCAAATTATTTCATCTTCAAATTTGAACATCAGAAATTAAATTATTATTTTTTCAATGTTCAAACGTAGGTAATTTAGAAGTTATATTGAACAAATGTTTTTCAATTATATTTGGTTCATTAAGCTAGTAATTGTCTCAATTGCTTAGATCTACCATGGTGTTACCAAAAAATTAGAAGTATTAATCCGTTAACATCATGCTAATTTTCATGAATATACTATTTCAAGCAAATAAATATACAAAATTAGAAATAGAGATCTTAACATATATATATATATATATATATATGTGTGTGTGTGTGTGTGTATATACCCAGTTAAGTTTCGAAATGTAATATAGCCCAAATTTCTCCTTAATTTTCTCTATGTGATGGAGCTCCAATTTCTTTTTACTCTAGCTGCTTTCTTACTCTTCCTCGTCTTCCTTTTAAAACAAGCACACAGATCTCGAAACCCTAGTCAGAAATTGATCCCAGGGCCATGGAAACTCCCTGTTATTGGAAACCTGCACAACATGATAGGATTACAACCCCACCGTGCTCTTAGAGAATTAGCAAAGAAACATGGACCCTTGATGCAACTTCAAATGGGTGAAATATCCACGGTTGTGATCTCTTCTCCTGAATTGGCGAAAGAAGTGATGAAAACACATGATCTTATCTTTGCCCAGAGGCCAATATTTCTGGCCTTCAAGATTTTGTACGAGAAAGTAGGCATGCCCATTGCCCTGGCTCCATACGGTGAATATTGGAGGCAGATGCGAAGACTTTGCCTATTGGAGCTGCTAAGTAACAAGAGAGTTCGGTCATTTTCGCGTATTCGGGAAGACGAGACATCGAAATTCATTGAATCCATTCGTTCTTCTGCAAATTCACCAATTAATCTGTCTAAAGCGGTGTCCTCGTATACGTGTACAGTGACTTGCAGAGCTGCATTCGGCAACAGATTCAAAGACCAAGAAGAGTTTGTATCACTCACCAAAAAAATTTCTAAACTTTCGGGTGGTTTTGCTTTGGCTGAAGGATTTCCTTCTCTGAACTTTCTTCATGTTATTACCGGATTGAAAGCTAAGTTAGTGAAAGTTCATGGTGAAGCAGACAAAATCCTGGACAATCTCGTCAACGAGCATAGAGAGAACAGGAGGATGAACACGATATCGGAAAATAGCGCATCTGGCGAAGATGATTTAGTTGATGTTCTCTTAAGAGTTCAGGAAACCGAAAGCTTAGGATTTCCTATTACTACCAACAGCATTAAAGCTGTGATTTGGGTTTGTATTTCTTCGTAGAAATAATCCATTTCAAATCATATACGTTTATATATGCTAACTTCATTCTATTTTTTTTTTTTTTTTTTACTTTCCAGAACATATTTGCTGGCGGGACAGATTCTTCTTCGACAACGATAATATGGGCTATGTCAGAGTTGATGAAAAACCCAAGAATTATGGAGAAGGCTCAGACTGAGTTAAGAGAAGCAGTAAAGGGAAAGAGTACAATCTGTGAGGAAGATATTCAGGAATTAAATTACTTAAAATTAATCATTAAAGAAACACTGAGATTACATCCACCAAATCCTCTTTTACTTCCAAGAGAGAGCAGGGAGTCATGTGAGATAAAAGGTTACGAAATTCCTGTAAAAACCAAAGTTACAGTCAATGTTTGGGCAATGGGAAGAGATCCTGAATATTGGAAAGAAGCTGAGAGTTTTATACCAGAGCGGTTCAGTGATGGTTCAATCGATTTCAAAGGAAATGATTTTGAATATATTCCATTTGGGGCAGGAAGGAGGATATGTCCAGGCATAGCATTTGCTTTAGCTAACATAGAGCTTCCTCTCTCTCAGCTTCTGTATAATTTCGACTGGGAAATTCCTGGTGGAATTGCACCACAGGATCTTGACATGAGTGAATCTTTTGGATCGATTGTTTCGAGAAAAAATGATTTGTGCTTAATTGCCACTCCTTATTCTCCGCCGGATCATCCCTGAAGATGGATTAATTTAGTTGTTTTATTTGTGCTCTCTTCATATTTTGTAAATAAAATAGAAGATTAAAGTGTGCCAAAATTTACCTGTAATTAATGGCTTATATATGTAATATATATAGTGATATGTAATTATGCAATGATTTTCTGTGTAGTGTGAACTTTTACTATGTTTGTATACTTAATTTTTAGTTATTTTAATTATTGTTATTTAATTTTACATTTCATAGCGATTTATTGGATCACAATTCAGTCCTATAATCGTAGACAATGTTTTAATGAAGCGTATGCAAACTTTTATGTTTGATTATTATGAGCTTTGATTTGATTTCATTTTATTTCCTTGTCATTTCGTACTGAACAATTGATGCCTATAATTTCAAAGAAAAGGTTACCAAACATCTCATTTTGTTCAATCAATCATATTTCCACCCTGTTTTCTAATTATAACAACGCTTCGTTTGAAATTATTGTAATTTTATTGTCTTTTAAAAGAAAAACTGAGAAAAATTAAGAATATTAATTTTTAATAAATTTTATTTATTTTATTTATTAATATTTAATATTTTATTTTATAACAATTGATTAAATAAGTATACTCAATTTATAGTTACCCAGACAAAGTGTCAAATTAACTGAAAAATCTACACTTTCCAATGAAAGATACTGGAAGAAAAAAATAATAAACAGGAGAAATTAGTAAGGTGGTTATTTTAAAGAGTCTGAAAGATTCATTTTAGTAATTATTTTTCAGTTTTAATTAATTTTATCAATTAATTAAATTAATAAATCATACAATAATTAAATATAAAGAAGATAACCAATTTTAACGTAGTTCAAAATTTTCAATTCTACATCTATGAGGTCATATTCAGAAAAAATAATTCACTAAAAAATAAATGATTATAAAGAATATCTCTTTAAATAGAAAAGATTATCTCTTAAATAAAAGACTTAATTCTCAATAATAATTTTTTCTCTTGAGTTGTAAAATTGTCACGTAAGTTTTTTAGTTATGCTTGAAGTCCAATTTTACCTGAATAACATATTCAATTTTGTTGCAACAGAAACGTACAACAAATAAAAATATATTTTAAGAAAATGTCAATTCTGTAAATCCTAACAAGAACAATTTTTAATTTTATTACTTTACTATGTTATTTGGATTTAGAGGTGTTTTAGCATAGTTGCCTTGATATTTTGGGAAATCAAACATAAATACAAAATTTGTATATATATATATATATATATATATATATCACTCCACAATAAAACAGTTATATTTGACCATTGATTGGCAAAACCTACCAAAATTACTAAAATAACTTTGCATCATATTTTCATATACCTCCCCTGAAATTTGAGGAAATTATACGTAGACATATATTATATAAAAACTAACAGAAAGTATTTCTCAATACTTTTGACCGTTAGTTGATCAATTAAAATTATAAATTGATTAAAATAACCTTGTATTTCTATATTTGGTAAATACAAATAAAATGTTACAATTGAAACTTAGTATAAAACACATCAAATAAAAAAATATAAAAAATACTAAAATTTTATTTATTTTTATAAAATAAAAAAATAGAACAAAAAAATATATAATATATTGAAATTTAGATATAACGTACTAAAATTTTGCTTATAAAACATAATGAAATTTTGCTTCATTTATAAAAATTAGAAAACGTACTGAAATTTAAATATAAAATGTCTCAAATACAAAATACAAAAATTATTCCAAACTAATTTCTAATAAATTTCTACAATCTACATGATAGAAACTATTTACCCCCTTATTTGTAAGCAGTACTTAAAGAATCTCTAAGAATATGCATCATTCAGGCCCCATCATACATAGACAGTATACCATTAATTGCTAACTAGCTAAGATAAAACATATAAAATATAAATTTAAATATGTTTTATCTCAATCGAATAATTTTTTGTTATATTGTGGGCTCACAAACCCCTTAAAGAGAACCGTGGATCTTGCAATAACATTTGGGTTTGGGTTTCGTTTCTCAAATTAATCAACTGTTTGTAAATTTGATAACTGTATTTTCACAAATCTTTTATGTGATTTGAAATATTTTCGTAAAGGTATATATTTTGGAAAAATTAATAAAAAATATCCTTAACAGTAAAATTATTATATTTACAGTTAATTAATAAAAACTAAAAAAATGATTAAAAATAATCTTATGAGATATTTTCATATAACTTCGTTGAAATTTAAGGAAATTAGACACATATATTTTATGAAAATCGATAGAAAATACTCATCAACAATTTTGACCATTAATTGATTAATTAAAATTGTAACATGACTAAAATAACATTGTCTTTCTATATTTGATAAATGCAAACAAAATATTATTATTGAAACCTAATATAAAATGTATCAAATAAAAAAAATAAAACTACTAAAATTTAAATATAAAACGTATTAAATACAAAAATATAACAAAAATATATATTTGGGGAAATATAGTTGAATTTTTTTTAAAGAAAAGTACATATATGATTGATACCAATGGCTGAAAATGTACAGATTGAAGTTTCAACTGAAACCCAAGCGACATTACCACCCACAACCACAAGCCACAACCAATAATAACATAACTTGAAATCTTTCGTACAAAAACTGTAATTAATTTTTGTCGTTCAAAATTTTAAATTCTGATTTTTCTTTTTAACTTAAAACAATTTACCAAAATTTTTTAATTAATTTATTTTCGTTAATTTTTCTGCTAATTACTAACAGTAAAAAACTCTTTTTAATTGAATATAAGCTTTTAAAATTTTATTTGTGATCCTTTGTTGTTAGTAATTAATAAAAAAATTATTACCAATACTTAAATGATAAAATGCCGATGACAATGATAAATTTAAAACAAAACGTATAAAATACCTAAATTTCAAACATACTCTTTATTCTATTTCAAGTTAGTCCGAATCTCCAAACCCATCTTATGTCAAATCCGGGCTGAAATGATTTGATATAGATTGATTAAAACACACACATACATATATACATGTATATATATATATATATATATATGTATATAGATTATAAGTTATAAATCGACCTTGGTTTTGTACTATGAAAATACCAACGTTATTATCTAGGATTTGAACATATGCTTGAACCCTTGATATTTTTGGCTCTAGTATGTATTGAAATTGGCTGTAGGAAAATTTCAATCATATATGTACTTTTCTTTAAAAAAAATTCAACTATATTTCCCCACTAATTGCAGATTTTAAGAGAGAAGAAATTCAAACAGACAATTCCGCAAGTCAAGGTTGGCGATGGATAGGAGATTACTTATGAAATTGCCACCACAGCATTGAGGAGGGCAGTCAGCATATTTTCATCTATGCAATCTAGCCATGGCCACTGGCCTGCTGATAATTCTGGCCCATTGTTTTACCATACCACTACGGTAATTATCATTCATTCCCCAAAAATTAGCACTCAGTTGTCATCATCAAGCATTTTCTTACCAGCATGGCCTTCTTCCTCTTCTTTGTTAATCCAGCATTTTTTTATTTTGTTTCGAGTAACATTCGCAGGTCACGAGTCTGTATATTACAGGATATCTCAACATTATATTTTCTGCCGAACATCGCAAAGAGATGCTTCGTTACATATACTATCATCAGGTACAAGTTTAATGCATGATTCTCATTTAAAATATAATCTTTTTTCTGATTAAGATTTAAACTATTTTTCCCAGATCAAATTTTCATTAACTAATGCATTAAGCACATAACAGAATGAAGATGGCGGGTGGGGATTACACGTCGAGGGCCACAGCACAAATTTGGTACGGTGTTAAACTACATTTGCATGCGTTTGCTCGAAGAAGGACCCGACGGTGGCGAGGACGATGCTTGTACAAGAGCTCGAAAGTGGATTCTCGACAATGGTGGTGCAGCAGCCATACTATCTTGGGTAAAGATTTGGCTTTCCGTAGAATTAAAGCTCATTCTTCAAAACAAATTCATAGTTTTGTCTAGCGTAGTACTTATGGTTGTCGGCAAAATTATTTTTCTACTAACAATTATTTGTCTACTAACAATTATTTGTTTTTCCCTACTAGATTCTTGGTGTATATGATTGGTCTTGATGCAATCCAATGCCTCCAGAATTTTGGAAATTTCCTTCTTTTTCCTGCTCAAACCAGGTTAGCAATTACATCATCCAAAACAATTACATCCTAGGATTTTTAGCCAATGTTTTGCTACTGTCAATTGACATACATGCGAATGTCAAAAGATTTGTTGGTCCGATCACACCTCTCATTTTAGAATTGAAAGAAGAGCTCTATACTCAACCTTACAATGAGATTAATTGGAATAAAATGCGACATCATTGTGCAAAGGTTTGTTTAAGTTGATTTGATGCTTATAAATTAAAAAGCTATAGCATTGAGAGATTTAATTTATAGATAGAAATAATCATTATAAAACATTAATTGTTATTGTAGGCGGATATGCACATTCCCCATACTTCAGTACAAAACTTGCTTTGGGATACTCTTTATAATGTAGTAGAGCCTCTTTTCAATTGTTGGCCACTTAAGAATATGAGAAAAAAGGCTCTTGAATTAACAATGAATCACATTCATTATGAAGATGAGGCCAGTCGATAGATACATGACTATTGGATGTGCTGAAAAGGTAATGCTGAATGAGAGTATTGATAAAAGTAATATGACAATGTGCATGTGTAATCTTTTAAATAAATCTTTTTGAGATTCATATGTTAATTGATATATGAACAGCCATTGTGTATGCTTGCTTGTTGGGTTTAAGATCCCGATAGTGATTATTTCAAGAAGCATCTTGCTAGGATCGACGAATTTTCTGCATACAAGTTGAGCTAATTTTTGTTTTTTTAACACTTATAACCTGGTCATGAATTGTAAAAAAGTGCATCGATGTACCATAGGCACATTTATTCTAACATAGTAGAAATTTTTTTATATGTTTGCAACTTGTAATGCTACAAGATGGGGGACATATTAACATGATCAATTTTTTTTTTAACTACGTAAATTTAGAAAAGCTATGATTCACGATGTATGCAGAGTTTCGGAAGTCAAACATGGTATTGTGCTTTTGCTGTTCAAGCTTTACTTGCTAGCAATAATCTCACTGATAAAATTGGACCAGTATTTATGAAAGCACACGACTTCATAAAAAAATCTCAGGTTAATTAATTTCCATGTTCTTTTTGAGTGTTGTAGCACTTGCTTCTCCTTATTCTTTAGAGCTCTTAGGCATTAATCCTGCTCTAATTTTAAGCTGATACATATTAAATAGATTAAATAGTATTTGATATATGCACCTTAATTATACATCATTGGCATATATTAAATGTAATTTTAATTATTGAAATTGTACCAATAGTTAAAAAAATTTATAAAAATTAGTGTGAAAATTATGGTGTCATAAATCCAGTCCCATATATATATATATATATATATATTAACAATAGAATCAACTAATGCCTACTATTAGCACCCACAAAAAAGAAAAAATACATGAGAGAGAGAAAAAAAACAAAGAATTGAACTAATACTTTCGCTTACCTCTTAAATAAACAACTTTGGGTGATAAATCAAACAGTACTTTTGGTATTTAAAATTCTTACATTAAAAGTACATATCTGTATTAATATCCTCCTACAACAAAATTTTGCAGAGCAAACATGGAGGCATACCAGGGTGGGAGAGCCAGAGGGAGCACCGGCATGTAAAAACTTTCAAGACTTGTCTAATCTTCCAAGTAAACCCATTATTATAATGTATTATGAAATTATATTAACTCATTCATTTTTGTTAATTTCTTCAGCTGCTCAATCCTTTGGAATTTCTCGACGAAATCGTGGTTGAATACGAGTAAGAACATTTCCCTATAGTTTATTATTTGATCTCACATTTATTTACGCCATATATATACAAATTCATCTGACTTATTAGATATTTGTGAATTGTGATTCATGCATGCAGTTACGTTGAGTGCACTACATCAGCATTGAAGGCCATGACTTTGCTCAAGAAATTATGTCCAGGACATAGGAAAAAAGAAGTTAATAACTTCATCAAAAATGGTGTCAGATTTCTCCGAACCTCGCAGAACCCCGATGGTTCTTGGTAAGTTTTCGTAGTAAATTAAGGACTCTGTTAACGTGTCAGAAAAATTAAAATTACAGTATTACTTATTTATTTTTTTAGCTTTATGTACTGAAATTCATCAGATAAGTAAACTTTGTTTGGAAAAACTATATTTTTTACAGGTATGGAAAGTGGGGAATCTGCTTCATATACAGGACATGGTTTGAAATTAGAGGGCTAGTTGCTGGTTACGGTAATTGTTTAGCGCGAGTAGAAGAAGATGGTGGTTTGGGAGAAAGTTACCTTTCTTGCCCAAACAAGGTAAATTTCATTTGAATTATATATATATATATATATATATACATATATTTATGTGTAATTAACTGTAAAATTAAGATTTTCAATAAATTTCGTTATTTATTTATAATTTCATTTTTACAATTAAAATAATTATTGATTTTGCTAAATGATAATTAATCCTTGTGTTTGGTGGTGTAGAAATACGTACAACTTTTAGGAAACCGATCAATTGAATTTGTTACAAACTGCATGGGCTATGATGAGTTTGATTCATGGCAAGCAGTTAATAAATTATTAATTTAACTAACTTATAATTATATATACATATTATGCTCAAATTGAAAAAAAATTAATTAATTTTGTAATTTATTCATTGAATGATTTTTGTTTTTTTTTTTGTTAGATGGAAAGAGATTTTGCAATACTCACTTTTTATAGTGTATATTATATAGGCATATAATATAGAATATGTTTTTGTTAAGGAGATAAGTATATACTTTAAATAACAATAGAGTTTTTATGTAATAAATTATAATTTAGTGGTTAAAATAATGAAAAGAATAAAATTAGGAACTCTGTCAAAATTGTCTATAAATATAGAAAACTTAAAAGATGTTTTTTTTTTGTTTTCAAAATGTCCCAATTACACCCATTTACGCTTATAGCCCAACTTATACATCTCTTATATTCTTGACCAAATTTTTGACTATCGAACAAAAATACCCCTGATTTTTTGTTTTGTTCTCATCCAAAATACTTGCTGGCTTATGCTCATTGCAAAACATAAAAAACAATATGTGTCCCAGAGACCGAAACCTAAACAATACTTAACAATAAGTAGAAGATGATGTTGCGATTCAAATGACCAAAACCTGAACAAGCGATGAGAATACTAGTGAATCCACATTCTTGATAACAAGTATAATTTGTATCTCAAGTAGTAGTTTGTAGAGGTATGTAGTGGTTTCATTTTGACTCGGAATCTACAAGAACCGAACTGAAAAAATTGGTTATAAACAAAAACCGATTCTTTTATAGTAGATTCCGATTTCCAAAAATTAAGAATTGATTTTTTTTTTTTAGGGTAGGTTATAGTTCTAAAGAATAAGGAATCGGAATCAAATCAAATAATTGGTTCTATTTAAAAATAAAAAATTATTTTTCAAGTCAAAGAAATTGAACCTCACCTCATATTCAAATATAAACTCTTAATCATTGAACTTCACATATAAAGTTACACAATTTATTAAAAATAATATTTTTTATTTGTTAAGTTACATATAAAAAATTAATCAATGGTTTATAATGTTTTATTTAACTTAATTTATCATATTATTTGTATAATAATTTAATAAAATCGTGATATGTATATATTTATTTTAAAA
>JAXCLQ010070849.1:0-13468 GCA_035584115.1 Cedrela odorata
TTTCCGCAAATGAGTAGGCGAAGTAGATAGAAGGCTCGATTGATCCTTGAAGCCAAGTTAGAACCAACTTGTCTTCTAGGAACCATTTTTTGAAGCTAACATCATCTTCTTTGGGTTGTTTTGCTATACCGCTCACATAACCCCATTTGTCTCTACCACATAATCCATTTTTGGCTACCTTAGACCAAAGTAGATAATTTGGGCCATTCAAATTGAATGTGGTCAATTTCTGCGATGAGGATGCTTCCATGATAATGATAAATGGAAGCCAAGAATAATAAAAATATGTAGGATCAAATATGCTCTTATACCATGTAGAAAATTGTAAAAACAATTATAATTGCATACTACAATTTAAGAATAAGTAAAGAGAATAAGTAGAGAGAGTAGTTCAAAGTGAGAATGTTGTTGTGTTATTTTTTGATGATAGAAAACAAAGAGAGAGCTTGCCTTTATATAGGTAAGCTTCAAACGGCTAAGTACAACCCCTTATATGCACCCAATAGATAGGTACAACAATCTAAAACATACAAACAGCTAAGTACAATCTCTTATATGCACCCAACAGCTAGGTATAACCATCTAAAGTATACATTTTAAAATTCAAATAAACTTATTGTAGGATACTGTTCATGCACTATTCATAACGGCTACTTAATTTAACTTTTTCAAATTCTTGTAAAGATGTTGGATGTTTAAATTAAGTTAACGTGGCAATGTTGTTGATGTGGCAATGTCGTTGATGTGGCAATGTCGTTGACATGGCAATGTTATTTTTAACACTCGTAAACACTAATGAATCCATATAGTCGTACATACATGTAGTAAAGTCTGTCTACTCCTGATTGAGTGCGGGGTTATGGAATTGTCAAACCCCTAACTCAATCATAAGAACAAAGTCTCAAATCATATACGGGAATCATGTATCTAAAAACACCTTTTTGGAAACATGTACTCTGGCCAAAGATTTCATTTCTCATTTATGACATCCCTACCTAAATTTCAAGCTCTAATATCTGAGTCAGCAGATTCCGTCTTGGTCATCACCTATTCTCTTACACTTAAACACATTGCCAGCAAGTTTCTTTCACCAGACGTGGCTAGTCCGATATTATATACATAAGTGAAGGATGTGCCTTAGTGCGAATGGCAGCCGTGACACCTTAGGTCAAAGGACTAGTGGTACACTAATACGGCTGTGTGACGTATCATTGACTGTGGATAATCGCCTATGTGATTCATCACGTTTGGTCACGTTCAGTAACACGTACTCTAACGGATTAATTATGTTTATGCTCTTGTGACATGAGATTCGTCACCCAACTATTAGCTTCAAATAATACTCCTTGGCAGCATCAAATATGCTAGTCATGTAATATCATTACTCTCATATGATAGTAACTCAACCGGGAACTAAGTTAGATGTTTTTAGATTAGACTTTGTACTTATATCTACAACTCCTTGCAGATAGAGTCCTGACATCATAATACATCACAGGATCTCATTCTACATTTTATATATAATATCTATATATATACACAACTGTATATATAAAATGATATAAATGTCATTTTATTAATCATAAACTAATTTATAATAAATTATAAAATTCTATATATACAAAAGGATGATATCCCTAAACCGTACAGTACAATTGGTTCTAGGGTATATCTCCAACAGCTCCATTGATGTGGCAATCTTATTTTTAACATTTCCTCTCAAGTTTGGCTTGTGGATGTCAATTAAGCTGAACTTGCTAAGAATAACATTGCTAAGTGTTGTGTTGTAGTTTTGGTGAAGATGTCTACTAGTTGTTCTTCACTCCTAACATGCTCAATGATGATGGTACCATCTTGAATTTTCCCTCGAATGAAATAGCAGTTGACTTCAATATGTTTTGTTCTTTTGTGGAAGACCGGATTTGATGCGATGTGTATGGCAGCTTAGTTGTCACAATAGAGCTTCATAGGTCTTTGAATCTTTATTCCAAGATCTCTAAGGAAAGCTTTCAGCCAAATGAGCTCACAAGTAGTAGATGCCATTGAGCAATATTCAGCTTCTGCGCTTGATCTTGCAAACCACGCTCTGCTTCTTGCTCTTCCAAGTTACTAGATTGCCTCGTGCAAACATGCAATAGCCAGTAGTGGATTTTCTATCTTTAATGATTTCAGCCCAATCTGTGTCGCAATAGCCTACTATATCTAAAGTTTCATTCTTCTTCATCCAAATGCCACTTCTGGAAGAGTCTTTCAACTACTTCAAAATTCGTTCTACCATTTGCATATGATTTGTTTTCGAAGTTTACATGTGTTGTCTCACTTGATTAACTACAAAAGAGATATCAGGACATGTAATGGTTAAGTAAATTAACTTACCAATTATCTGCTGATATTATGTAATATCTTTAAGTGATTCACCCTTAAGCTCCTTGTATCTACTTTCGAGAGGGCTTTTTGATGGTTTAGCTCCAAGTTTTCCTGTTTCTGCAAGAAGATCAAGAGTATACTTTCTTTGAGATAGAAATAAACCCTTCTTTGAGTAGGCCATTCGATTCTAAGAAAGTACTTTAGTTCTCTAAGGTTTTTACATTTAATTTCATTTTAAAAAGTGACTTAATTCGTTCTATCCCTTCCAAGTCTCTTTTGGTTATGATTATATCATTTACATAAATAATTAGACAAGTCATACTGGTTTTTCTTTGTAAGGTGAAAAGAGAATTGTTAGCATCACTCTTTATGAATCCGATGTTAAGAAGAGCATGACTAAATTTAGCATACTAGGCTCTCGGTGATTGTTTAAGTCCATATATAGCCTTCTTCAAATGCAGACTTGATTAGTTGAATAAATACCTTTAATATCTTCAAGTAGCTTCATGTAGACTTCTTCCTTGAGTTTTCCCTGCAAGAATACATTCTTGACATCCATTTGGTATAATTTTCATTCTTGATTTACAGTCAAGGAGAGAAGAACTCGAATAGAGTTTATCTTAGCGATTGGAGTAAAGTTTTATTGTAGTTGACGCCGTATGTCTGAGTGAATCCCTTAGCCATAAGTCTAGCTTTGTGTCTTTCGACAGTCTCATCTGTTCGATACTTTATCTTGTACATCTATTTACACCCAACGACTTTCTTACCGTTAGGTAAATTAGTTATTTCCCAAGTATCATTTTTGTTAAAGTATGGATTTCTTCATTCGTAGTATCTCGCCAGATCTTGCTTCTTTGCGCCTCCTCATGGGTTCTTGGCTCCAATTCCTTATCTATATTGCTAACAAATGCCTAATGCTCAGAAGATAAGTGACTATAGCTACAAAATTTCTCCATTGGATAAAAACAACATTATTATTAAAATGAACCCTTCGATTCACCTATTTCGAAGGAGGATACCTTATCTTTATTGATCTTCTGAGAGGCTGCGGTTGTATTTTTTCAATATTATCTCCTCTTTCTTGAGCAATTTCATCTTCATTTTGAGAAAGTTTCGCACCTTCCGTTTTAATTTTAGAAACCTCTGCATCTTCTGTTTGAATTTGAGAGACTTCCGAATCTTCAATTTGAATTGTTTGTTTTTGATTATGCTGAATTTTAGAAAATTGCAGTTCACATGGAACTGGAGTAGGAATATTAGTTAGATATTTGGTTCTTTAGGGTAGTTGATCTTTTTTTTAGAATATTATGTTTTCGGTGAAGAATACGTCTCTAGAAATGTACACTCTATTTGGGGGAGGGTGAAAACATTTATAACCTTTCTGACTTGGAGACTACCCAACAAAGACACACTTCAAGCCCTTTGGTTCAAGCTTATTTCTGAGTTCACATGGAACATGAACATAACAAACACAACCAAATATTTTAAGGTAATGAATTAAAGATTTTGAGTTAGTGAAGACTTCCTGAGGTGACTTATCAACAAGAACATTTGTTAGGAGTTTGTTGATGAGGTAGCAAACAGTGGTGACAGCATCTCCCCAGTGGCGTTTTAGCATGTTCATGTGGAACATTAGGGTTCTTGTAATTTCAACAAGATGCCGATTTTTTCACTTAGCAACTCCATTTTGTTGAAGGGTGTACGGACATGTTGTTTGATGTATGAACCCATTTTTTCTTAGATATTCATGAAATACATTGCTCATATATTCTCCACCGTTATCTGTTCTCAAGATTTTTACTTTGACATCATATTGGTTAGTGACATGAGCATAAAAATTTTGAAAAGTGTTGAAAACTTCACCTTTCGAACAAAGTAAATTTTAATTTTTAATCAACAAATATGACGAAATATTTTAAATTATTTCTTGTTAAACATGGCGATGTTCAAATGTCATAGTAAACTAAATCAAAACACTTGTCATATTTAGTGTCTGAATTTGAAAACTGAGGTCTCAATTGCTTTCAATTTATATACAAGCTTCACATTTTTCAATATTATGATTGAGGCCAGGTAACAGAATTTTAGAAGTTTGTTCGACAGGATGACCTAATCTAGCATGCTATGTTGTAGATTCATTACAAACGTTAGATTTTAAAGCATGAATGGGAGAGTCTAGAATGAACAGCCCATTGTTAACTCTTCCTTCACCAATTTTCTTTTCAATTGTGATATCTTAAAAAACAACTGAGTTATGGCTAAATGTAATAAAGCAATTAAGGTCATTAGTAGCCTTTCTAACCAAAAGTAAATTGGATGAGAAATTAGGAAGGTATAATAATGCTTTAGAGTCATCGTTAAATAATTTAAAATTTCCTATTTCCTTAATGGGAACATAATGACCGTTAGCTACTGTGACATTTTCTTTGAATTCATCTATTTTCGACAACAAATTAGGATTTTTTTATCATATGATCAGTAGTACCCAAATTAATAATTCATAAGTCATTATGTCTTTGAAAAATAGAAGGGTGAGAGTAAATAGAGTTACTTGAATCATTGTTGATTCCATACTTATGAAGCAAGGATTTGAGTTCATTGTGGAAGTCATGTCCACTTTGGAAGCAACGAGGGCATTCTTTTCATTTTTGGGTGGTTCTACATCATCCGTGAATTTCTTTGGGTGAAGGTGAGGATGGAGAGTCCAACACTTATCCTTGAGATGATTGATTCTCTTGTAGTACTCACACTTACGATTTTTCTTGTTATTTGCAATGTGAGTATTTGCATGAGTTTCGTTGGCTAAAGAAGACTCACAAACCTAATTTTTGTTGAGACAAGTGGAGTTTTGCACTAAGAGTGATTTTTCCACTTGATTTCTCATAAGACGGAAAGAACTTTCTTCATTTTGAATCATCATGCAAATATCATTGAATGTAGGCATGGTGTTCATTACAAGAATGTGATGAATTAATAAAAATCAAAGAATCAAATCCCGCAAGTAGACTAAATGATTCATCTTGATCTTGTCTTGCTGTGATAATTGTTGGATCATTCGTAAGAGGCATCAAAACATGTAGTTCTTACCATAGCGACTACGTAATGTCAAGATATTAAAAAGAACTCTTTCCATCTTGATTAAGATTTGCAATAGCTTTCTTAATCTCATAAATACAAAAAATGTTAGAGACATTACCGTAAACTCTTTGGAGATTATCCTAAAGTTCTTTCGAGGTTTCTCAAACGAGTAGGCGAAGTAGATAGAAGGCTCGATTGATCCTTGAAGTTAAATTAGAACCAACTTATCTTCTTGGAACCATTTTTCGAAGCTAACATCATCTTCTTTGGGTTGTTTTGTTGTACTGCTCGTATAATCCCATTTGCCTCTACCACATAATCCATTTTTGGCTGCCTTAAACAAAGTAGATAATTTGGGCCACTCAAATTAAATGTAGTCAATTTCTATGATGAGAATGCTTCTATGATAATGATAAATGGAATATAAGAATAATAAAAATCTGTAAGATCAAATAAGCTTTGATACCATGGAGAAAATTGTAAGAACAGTTATAATTGCATACTACAAATTAAGAATAAGTAGAAAGATTAGTTCAAAGTGAAAATATTGTTATGTTAGTTTTTTATGATTAAAAATAAAGAGAGAACTTGCCTATATATAGGCAAGCTCCAAACGGCTAAGTACAACTTCTTATATGCACCCAACAGCTAGGTACAACAATCTAAAGCATACATTTTAAAACTCAAATAAACTAGTTGTAACGTACTGTTTACGTACTATTCATAACAGCTACTTAATTTAACTTTTTCAAATTCTTGTAAAGATATTAGATGTTTAAATTAAGTTGACGTGGCAATATTGTTGATTTGGCAATGTCGTTGACGTGGCTCTGTTGACATGGCAATGTTATTGTAACACCTGCAGTTTTAAAATTTTGTAATTATAGCATCCACAGTATTTAAAAATTTTAATTGAATAATTTGATGTTATTTAGTTAAATTAAAATTTCATATAACTTAGAATTTTTTAAATGAATGGTTAAATTTTGGGCTCAAAATGGTATTATTTGTTTAAGCCCAAACTTAATTTCATAAAGTTGGGTTATAAATGGATTTAGATGTGCTTGAATTAATTTTGAACTTAATTGTAAAGATTCTTAAATAATAAAGGTTATTTTAGAATTTTTAAAGGGACAAAAATAAAAATTTTATAAAGTTTTAGATTATTTGTATAATTTTAAAAAGAATAGGGGTTTAATTAAAATTTTACAAACCAAAATATAACAAATTGGATCTTCTCTTTCTCCCCAAACCCGTAGCTATCTTCTCCATTTTCTTCATTTGCAGTGAACACTCTCACCCCCTCTCTCTCAATTTTGGGCAAAAATACTTTGAATTCGCACCATTTTTCTGCCAATTTCAGTTACCGGTAAGCCGTATAACGCGTTAGAAGTTTAAATTTTTTATTTTAAGCATAAATTGAAATTAAAGTTACTATTTACCCAAGAAAATTTAATTAATTTTGTATAGAAAATATTAGATTGTGTTGAATTTGAGTAGAAAATGTAATAATGAGTTGATTTGGCAATAGTTTAAGTGTTGATTGAAAGATATTAGAGTTTTTTATCTCAAGTGAGCAGTATTTTTAAATGTGTTACAGTAACTTCGATCTGCACAGTAAATATTTGTACTGTATATTTAATCTTAACAGAAACTGTTCGCACAGTAACCATAATATGAACAATTTGTAGTTACAGTTCGGTGTAAATAATAATTTCTACAGTATTACAACATGAGCAGTACTATAGTATCTGTTATGAATAGTATTTTATTACAATATTTAAATCAAAATCATATTTGTTTGTTTAGGCAAAAATGTGTAAATTTAGGGTAGTTATAAATAAGAATTATAATAAATTAACCACGAAAATTAATTATTGAAAATTGGAAAAATGACCTTAGCTAGTTAAACTTAGTGATATAGATAAAATTAAGGAATTTTAGACACTAATTCCACGAATATCGTATTTAAAACATTTATATTGATTAATTGATTAGTATAAGACATGATTTATATATTTATGGTATTAGGTTATGAAAATCAAAAAGACGAATCAAGTTGGTCGGGAGGATCGTTAGTGGAAAGAATCAAGTTGGTAAGTAAATAGTGCATGTATTTTACTGTTTGGTTGGCCGCCTATCATGCGGTAGTTAATTATTTTACTTAAGGTAGCAGTGGTTAATATTTCGGGCTAATTGGAATTTAGTTTTGATGGTAGACAATTTGTGATAGGTCAAAGGTTACTCAATGTGATTAAGGCAACAAAGTTACTAGGAAAATGGGTGTGAAGGGTTCTTAGTTTATGTGACTACCAGAATGTGAATCAAGCCACAATAAAGAATAAACATTTTATCATAAATGAGATGGTAAGAATGATGAGACCATAGAAGAAGTTGATTGAAGATTTTGTTTGGAATGATGGTGCTCTAAGAAATTGTTATTTGATTTGTCCTTTTAGAGGAACATAATAAAATTTTTCTTAAGAATATTGATGTATGTCTTAGGCGAGAAGTGAGATCTTAAAATAAAAAAATTTTCTTTAGCTAGTTGGAGACACAAATGGAAATAAAATTAGTGAACGAATGTAAATAAAATATATAAAAAGATTAAGATGTTGAGACTTGTAATTGGGTCATGAAATATATCTTTTCTCAAATAATTTTGTAATTATTTATGACTTATAAAATGTTAAGGAAAGGTTTAAAATTATTATTTCGAGTTTTGCTAGTATTGATTTTTTTGAAATAAATTATCTTAGGTTATATTATCAAGTAGCTTTTGATATGAGGCTATTTATGAGTTTAGTCTGTAAATAAGAATATAGCCCAAATCTTATTTATTCTTATAAGAAACGATAAGAAATAAGAATTTTATTTTACGAGATTTATAAGAATAGATTACTAAAAATTTTAATTCATTGATCGAGAATGGAGCCTAAATGGTAAATATGTGAGGTCAATGTAGAAGTTCATTTTAAGTTCTTTTACGAGAATATTTTTAAGAAGATTGGAGAAGTATTATGAATATATATATATATATATATATTTAAGATCATAAAAGTAATAAAATTTTATTTCTAGATAAAGGCCAATGGTGTTTAAGAAATATGATAATTTTCTTTAAGGTATGAAATAGATATTTTAGATTGCATTAAATTTACAAATATTTGAAACATTTGATGACATATTATACATAAAGAGGAATACATAATTTCCTAAGTTAAGAATTTATAGTTATATATTTTATTCAATAAATTTTCAATGATTAAGGAGTACGATTAGGAAATTCCACAAGTATAAGATATGTTTTTCTCCATAATATTTGGAAGACAAAGTTTATAGTTGAAAAATTATAAATATATATATATATATCAAAAAAAATTTATGAAAAAAGATTAATTGGTGAGTTATTTAAGATATTTTAATTGAGAATTTATTTATATTAAATATATATTAATGAGAATATTTTAGTATGTATAATGATATTGAATTATATATGCAAAATTTATGATAGTAGACTTGATATGATTGATGGGGTTTGCAGCTGAAGGAATATTGATTATATGTATAAGATGATCTGCAAAATTTTTTTTATTAAATTTCTTTATATTAATGAGGTTATTTTAACGAGGTTGAAAGGATATGTAAGTTGGTATTGTATCCGCTTAAGTGTTTGAAATTCAATTTTATTTGATGATTAAGATATTATTGAATATACATGTCCGTAACTTAAATTTGAAACGATTTAGAGTAATTGATGAGATTGTTAAAATCAATACTACTTTGTATGATTTTATATGTAGTGTATTGATACATTAGTTTGTAAATGATTTTAAGATCTATATGGTGGAATTATGAGGGATTATAAGAAGTATGTTATTTAATTATTTAATATTTAACGTTTAATAGTAATATATGTATTATTTTATAACATAAAGTGGATTGAGAACAAAAATATCAACAAATAATTTGAGTGATTTAATTTAATAATTTGATTAAGAAAAATTATTATTGGATGTTCCTAAATTAAACAATAGTTTTGTTAAAGTAAGTATTATAGGCTATAATTGAATTGAAAATATACAATTATTGATTGATATGAATGACATAATTAGAAGTTTATTTTAAGAATATCAAAAATATCATATTATAGCGTACCATTTGAGAATTAAGATTTGTGTTTACAAGGAATTTTGCTTATAATATTATGAAACTTTAAGCATGAAATTAAGTATTTTATAAGTAGCGATTGACTAAAATAATGACATATAATGATTCTTGATGTAGGTATTGGACATTAACTGTATTTAGTGGTTTATAGCTATATGAATTATTTACATAGGTCATATATATTACTATGTATATTAATAAATGTGTTTTGACATTGTGATAGGACAATAGTTAAATATTAAAGGATCAAGGTGATTAGAATAAAGTTGGATTATATTATAAAGACAATGTCTCTAATACCTTAGATTTAGATCTTAAATATATATATATATATATATATATATACAACGTACATATTGTATATTATATTGACTTTAGTCAATCTGTATTGCATACAATTTTGTAGAAGTTAATTATAAGTTCTATTATATCGTAGAATAGATGGTGATGTTATAATTTAGAATAAGAGATGATGACAGTAAAGTTTAAACATCGAGATCAGGTAGACTTTAGACTTAAATATAATGATTGAACAATAAGTCAATAAGATATATGATTTAATATTATATGATTTTTGGAACTTATTATTAGAGTTACTCAGTGGAAGTATGAGTTATCAATAATTGCTAATACCACCAATGAATGCATATTAGAAGAATAAGCACATTAATTATGTATTCATTTGACTAAGTTACATACGTTTTGAATGGTAGTGGTAATTGCAATGAGTTTAATCAACTGCATCAGTTTAATTACTTACATTGTAGTAATTTCATAAGATAATCATAATAGGTAAATGCAAGTGATACTAGTTGAGTTATATATGATGAATAAGAAACTATTCAAATTTCGAGGGCGAGATTTTTGTAAGGGAGAATTGTAACACTCGTAATTTTAAAATTTTGTAATTGTAATATTCACAGTATTTAAAAAAATTTAATCGAATAATTTGATGTTATTTGGTTAAATAAAAATTTCATATAACTTAAAATTTTTGGATGAATGGTTTAATTTTGAGCTCAAAATAGTGTTATTTGTTTAAACCCAAACTTAATTTCATAAAGTTAGGTTATAAGTGGATTTGGATGAATGAAATAGTGTTTGAATTAATTTTGGACTTAATTGTAAAGATTCTAAAATAATGAAAATTATTTTAAAATTTTTAAAGGGACTAAAATAAAATTTTTCAAAGTTTTAAATTGTCTGTATAATTATAAAAAGAATAGGGACCTAATTAAAATTTTACAAACCAAAATATAAAAATTTGCATCTTCTCTTTCTCTCCAAACCCATAGCCATCTTCTCCATTTTCTTCTTCATTTGCAGTAAACACTCTCACCCCCTCTCTCTCGATTTTGGGCAAAAATACTTTGGATTCGAGCTGTTTTTCTGCCAATTTCAGTTATCGGTAAGCCGTATAACATGTTAGAAGTTTAAATTTTTGATTTTAAGTATAAATTGAAATTAAAGTTACTATTTGCCCAAGAAAATTTTACTTAATTTTGCATAGAAAATGTTGGATTGTGTTGAATTGGAGTAGAAAATACAATATTGAGTTGATTTGACATAATTTAAGTATTGATCGGAAGAAATTAGAGTGTTTTTGTTTTGGGTAAACAGTATTTTTAACGGTGTTACAATAACTTCGATCTATACAGTAATTGTTTGTACAGTATATTTAATCTTAACAGTAACTATTTGCATAGTACCCATAAGCAGTACTATAGTATCTGATATGAACAATATTTTATTACAATTTTTAAATCAAAACCATATTTGTTTGTTTAGGAAAAAATGTGTAAATTTAAGGTAGTTGATTAATTGAATAGTAGAAGACATGATTTATATATTTGTGATATTAGGCTATAAGAATCCGGGAGAAAAATTAAGTTGGTCGGGAAGATCGTTAATGGGAGTGATTACCCTCCCATTGTAGTTAGTAAATTGTGCATGTATATTACTGCTTTTGAAATAATATGATATCTGAGCATGTGTTTGAAAATAATATAAAAATTGTGAATTTTGAACTTTTTATGTGTTGATATCAAATTCATGAAATGACTGTTGAAAATGAAGTCGATGTGTGAATGTTTATGAATGAAAATGATTTTATGGCTTTAGTCGTTAGTTAAATGTTTATTCTGACTTGGCCGAGTTTCCTGTCAAAGTGAGACTTGCGAACTATTCAGAATTCTATTTAAAGCTCAATGCGCAATTTTGTTTAACGTGCAATGCAAGTTTTTATTATAATTTATATGAAAATGTCCGATTTATGCGCAACACGTGATCAAATTCTGAATTTGGGTCATCGTGGGTGCAAGTGTTACTAATTGACTGAGCCATTCTGAAAAATGTTTGAAATATGAATGAATGCATGTGTTATTAGAGAGTTTGAAAATTCATTAATCCGTTTAACCAAATATGTTTGCTTTAGAAAATAAATAAATATGTAATGCATGAAAAATTTGCATGGTTTACTTACTGAGATTTTATCTTACTCTTTATTATAAAAATTTTATTTTCTAGAGAATAATATTTATAAAGGAAGGAGGCATACACAAGTGGTTACCAAATCCATCATACAATCATTTAACACACCAAATGTCCTTACCAAAAATAATGTAAAGTGTAGCAAATTGTCATCATTTTCAGTCAAATAATCTCTAAAGGGTTCTAAACCTTTGTCGATTTCGCCAGTTTCGGGGAAAGAGATGATGCTGCATTGGATTTTATAGCGATTTCAGCTATAACAATGAGTTTTTAAAGCATTGGACAAAGATGCCTTTGACAAAGGTGCTTTCAAATTTCCTAGTTAAAGGAAAAAATAATTATAATTTTATAAAACGACAGTTCTCACCAAAATTACTATAAAAAGTCATAGTTATTGTCAAAAATGGCATAAACTTCCATAAAAAGTAGTTATTTTCATCGAAAACACTCTAAACAGTACTAAAACATCACTGTTTTTGCAAAAGTAGCTATAAAATGTTCTAAAGCATTAGCGGTTAATCCTAAATTGATGGTTTTTGACAAAAACAATCCAACATATTAAAGCTGCATTAAAAGCTTACCTTCTTCTCCAAATCCATCATACAATCATTTAACAAATCGTCGCCATTTTCAGTCAAATAATCTCTAAAAGGTCCTAAACCATCGTCGATTTCGCCGGCTTCAGGGAAAGGGATGATGCTGCATTGGATTTTATAGCAATTTTTGCTATAACAATAAGTTTTTAAAGCATTGGACAAAGACACCTCTGACAAAGGTGTTTTTCAAATTTCCTAGTTAAAGGAAAAAATAATTAGAATGTCATAAAACGACACAGTTCTCACCAAAATCACTATAAAAAGTCATATTTATTGTCGAAAATTTTATAAGCTTCCATAAAAATTCGTTATTTTCGTCGAAAACACTCTAAACAGTTCTAAAGCGTCACCGTTTTTACAAAAATTGTTCTCAAATGTTCTAAAGCTAGTGGTTAAGCCTAAATTGCAAGAAAATGCTGTCATATGTCGCCGATTTATGACGAAAACACTCCAAAGTATTAAAAATGCATTAAAAGCTTACCGTCTTTTCCAAAACTGTTGTACAATTATTTAACACGCCAATAACCTTACTAAAAGGTACTATAAAGTGCTGCAAATCGTGGCCATTTTGAGTCAAAAACACTCTAAAATGTTCTAAAGCATCGCAGATTTCGCCAGCTTTGGGGAAAGGGATGATGCTGCTTTGGATTTTATAGCTATTTTGTGTAGAAAAATTGTAAGAACAATTAAAATTGCATATTGCAATTTAAGAATAAGTAAAGAGAATAAGTAGAGAGAGTAGTGAAAGTGAAAATATTGTTGTATTG
>JAXCLQ010070850.1:0-13468 GCA_035584115.1 Cedrela odorata
AAAGAAGAGCAAGAGAGATGGATGAAAATTTAGATGAAGTTCAAAACTTAACATTTGTCTCTCAAATCGAGCCAAAACAAGTTGAAGTAGCCCTAGATGATAAAAATTAGTTAATGGCTATGCAAGATGAATTAAATCAATTCTAAAGAAATGAAGTTTGGACATTAGTACATAAATCTAAAAACTCTCCAACTATAGGTACAAAATGGGTGTTTAGAAATAAAATCGATGAGAATGGGAATATATTTCAAAGTAATGTTAAACTAGTAGCACAAGGATATAGTTAAAAAAAAATGAATAGACTATGATGAAATATATGCTCTCGTAACTAGATTAGAAGACATTAAAGTGCTATTTGCCTTTGCATGTTATAAAAACTTCAAACTTTATCAAATGGATGTTAAAAGTGCATTTTTAAATGGTTTTATAAATGAAAAAGTTTATGTAGAACAACCTCCTGGTTTTGAGAATTATAAATTTTCAAATCATGTTTATAAACTCATTAAGGCATTTTATAGTTTAAAACAAATGCCTAGAGCTTGGTAAGAAATACTTAGTGAATTTTTGTTAAAATATAATTTTGTGAGGGAGAGTGTTGATACTACACTTTTTATTAAAACCAAAAATGATAATATTTTATTAGTTCAAATTTATGTTAATGACATTATATTTGTAAGCACAAATAAGTTTTTGTGAATTGAATTTTCAAATTTTATAAAAAGCGAATTTGAAATGAGCATGATGGGAGAACTAAATTTATTTTTAGGACTTTAAATTAAGCAAACAAATGATGGAATTTATATCTTCCAATCGAATTACATCAAAAAATTGCTAAAAAAGTTTGACATGATTGAGGGCAAATCCATTCAAACTCTTATGAATACTTTTATTTCGTTATTTAATGATGAGATAGGAAATAATATAGATCAAAAGCTATATAGAAACATGATAGGATCATTACTTTATTTGAATGCCTCTAGACCCAACATTCTCTATAGAGTGTGTATATGTACTAGGTTTTAATCCAATCCCAATGAGTTACACCTTGAAGTGATAAAAAAAATTAAGTACTTAAGAGCCACACCTAACTTAAGATTATTATATCCAAAGGTTGGTGAGTTTAGCTTGAAAAGCTATTCAGATGACAACTATAGAGGTTACAAAGTAGACAAAAAAAAAGTACAAGTGATACTTGTTACTTCCTTAGAAATGCATTGGTATCTTGGTTTAGCATAAAACAAAACACAGTTACACTTTCCACTACCGAAGCCAAATACATATCCATAAGTGGTTGTTGTGCACAACTATTATGGATTAAACATCATTTGCAAGATTATGAATTAGATCTTAGTCAAATTCCGATTCTATGTGATAACAAAAGTGTCATAAAGTTAACTAAGAATCTTATTCATCACTCTAAAACTAAGAACATAGAAATCCGTCACCACTTCATTAGAAATCATGTTAGTAAATGAGATGTTTGCTTAAAATATGTCAATACAAACCTTAAATTAGCTGATATTTTTACTATGCCACTTGTTAGGGATCATTTCTGTGCAATTAGAAATGAATTAAGAATAATGGAAATTGATTGAATGTTGTTTAAACTTGTTTGTGTGTTAAATTGGTTGAAAAATCATTGTTGGAAGCATTCGGATCAATGTTTTCGTCACAAAGAATCAATGCCTTGATAACAAACTGATACATCATCGTGATGATGTCGATACCTCTATACATTTTGATCTTGAATCAACACAACCTATAAATATGTCGACACTGGAATTCATTCTCAATATGTATCAGTACATTCCACTTTTGAATCGATACTTTGGCTTTAATCAATGAGATGGCCACGTATACCTAGAGAAATACAAAAGACCCATGATTAGCCACCAAAATTAAATGCTTATTAAAAGAAATGCTCAAACATTAATATCTCTTCATCTTCCAAGCCAACAATTATCGATACATTTATTAAAAGTATCGATACTCATATCTTTAAAGGCAAAAGTATCGATATTTTTTCAAGAAAAATCAATACCTCTTCTCATATCAAAGAGAAGATTGATACTTTAATTAAAAGTATCGATACCTTAACACGATTTTACGTCAAAAATGGGACAAAATCCAAAATTTTCCTATTCATTCAAAAGCTATAACCTTCTCTCTTTAAAACCTTAGAATCTCTTCAAACTTTCAAATCATTTAATCTACCTCAAAATGCCTAGAACTAAGAATCAAGAGGTAAGCCAACACAAGAGACAAAGACCAAATGAAACATCGACCTCCAACCCTGATTTCCCAAACCGAGAAGTAAAGGATCGATACTTCTCCCTTTACTTTAACAGGAAAATATCTTTGGGTAGGATAATTGATTTTCCTTTCTTGAAGTCCATTGATTTTCTCTATCTCCGCCAATTCGAGGAATTTGGCTGGATGCATTTTCTTCAACAAATGGGCAAATGCTTTGACACTCTTGTCAAAGTATAATATTCCAGCCTGAATGCCAAAGACCCTCACACTGGAAGAATGAAACTAACTAATTTCACCACCATTGTTCGAGGTCACACCTATTAGGTCAACACTAAAATTCAGTCGAGAGTTACCAAAATACCGATAGGCGGCAACTTTTACAACTCGAGTCACTTTCAAGCTGTTGAAGCTTACAAAGTCATCTTTAAGAACCTCAATATGACTGAGGTGGATTACACGAACAAATCACCTAGGACTCCACGAACAAATCTTGCACTTGATCGTGTCTCATTGCTTAAATGCAAGGTCAGGTAGATTTTTCTGAGATGACTTTGGAGGACATATGAAGGACAAGGTGCACCATAGAAAGCAGGAGGCCAAACTTGCTTGGATGGATACTCACAGCCATTATTCGCACTGCCACCACCAAAGCCACTCATCTCTATTATAGGTACGTCATCTTCAGTATCATCACGAATAGACCTACATGTGTGTACCTAGATGCCGACACGATTGAGCCACCAGCTGCAGCAATGCTATCAGAGTCCATGGTCTGACACATGCATTATGAGCGCATGACGAGCGGTGAATGGGTACTTCAAGTTAGGTACCAGTATTTGGCACCTGAGAGGGGCTAAGAGAAGCCTGCGGAACAAGGAGTAAAAAAGCCAGCACCGTCAGAGATGGACGATCAAGACGTTCAACCGACTCTGGCACTTTCTTCACCACAGCTTGCACAAGCACAAATTTCTTCACCTCCCTCAGTTCGAGCAGAACTGAACTTCCAATCACCTCCTCCATCAGTAATTCTCACAATATTGAAGAACATACAGGCTAAGATTACAAGCATCGACTAGCAGGTGGATGCCGCTTTAACCACATTCGATGAGTGGATCACTAGCATCAAAACCATGGCCACCACTACTATGCACAAGATCGAGGAGCATCTTGTGTGGACTGACTAAGGCATCGGTCAGCTCGGTCGTTTCGGATTGGAGTTTCGAAATGAGACTCGACATTTTATGCAGAGTCTAGCCAGAGCTGCCACCCCAACACTAGCATATCACGAACCCACTGCCTCCTTATCTGCCCCACGACCACCTCCGCCAAACTACAAATCTCCTTACACCTCCCAACCGAGCTTCTCTTAACAAGTTCAATTAAAAGTTAATAGCAATAGTTTGAACGACATTTTAGCTTAAATATTATTTTGTGGTTTGTTGTTTTGTTCAACTCTTCTGTATTGTGTTTGAAAATACCTTATATTGTTTCTTTAGTGATTAATGAAAATTTCATGATTCCTTCTTTGATTGCTTACAAAAAGGGGTAAAAACATGTAAATTAAACACATAAATTGAATTATAATTGAAAAATAATCAAATTTGATCATAACATTAAGGGGGAGTAAAGTGATCTTTTAAAACATGACAAAAAGGGAGGGAAAGAACAAAATTTGACATCTAAGGCAAAGAAATGACTTAGTTATTCGTAAGGTGGAGTTAGACACTTGAAATTGACTAAAATCATTAAGATACACTTAGTTTTTGTCGTCGTCATCAAAAAATGGAGAGACTGATGATATTATGTTAGTAATTGAAGGTGAAATTAATGCTATCATAATTTGTATTTGTGTATTTTCGATGATGAATAAGCTTATTGGAATGTCAAATTACTTTGTGATGATAATATGGATTTAGACTTGTTTAGAATTAGGAAATTTATGTATGAATGTGCTTTTAATCAATCCTTAACAATATCTATGAAAAGTGCCTTGAAAGCTTAATAAGATTAATATGTGAAAGCAAAAGATCGATATATTCAGGCAAAGAATCAATAAATTCAGTGAATGGATCGATACCCTTGAAAAACAGATCGATACATTTGAGGAAAGTCAATACAAGAAAACGAAAGAAATCGATATATGCTAAAGCAAAAGTCTCAGATGATGTATTAAAACAAACAGATTGATACCTGAAGAAAGAAGATTGATACTCATCAATTCCAAAGAGTTGAAAAATAATTACAAGGCAACTCAGATCGATACCTAAAGAAAGAAGATCAATACTCGTCAATTTCAGAGAGTTGGAAAATAATTATTAGGTAGCCCAGATCGATACCTAAAGAAAGAAGACCAATACTCGTCAATTCTAAAGAGTTGAAAAATAATTACAAGTCATCCCAAATTGGCACCTGAAGAAAGAAGATCAATACTCATTAATTTCAGAGAGTTAGAAAATAATTATAAGGTAGCCTAGATCGATACCTGAAGAAAGGAGATCGATACTCGTCAATTCTAAAGAGTTGCAAAATAATTACAAGACAAACCAAATTGATACCAGAAGGAAGAAGATCAATACTTGAGAATACCAAAAAGTTGCAAAATAATTACAAAGTAGACCATATCAATACGCTAGAGAAAGAGATCGATACGTTGAAATTCTAGAGAGTTGAAAATTATTTACGAGATAAACCAGATTAATACACTAAGAAGAATAGATCAATACTCGGGATGAAATGTCAACTCAGATTCATAATGTAGCTCAAACGAATTGATACAAGTTAAGAAATTATCGATACTTTTTGCAAATTTAAAGCTCAATAGTAACTTTTGCAGCATTTATGGCGAACATTAAATGGATCAAATCAAGTGGCTAGACATAAGAGTCTTCATAAAGAGAATGAATATAAATAGATGACATGAAGACAAAAAGAATTAATAAAACTTATTGTAAAAAAATTGCTAAACATTCTAAAGAATATTCTCAATGTGAATAGTGTGTTTCTCTCTTTACTGTAAAATTTTCATTTCTTCTTATAAGATAAATTTTCTTTGTACAAGCATATTGATACATTTGCTCTATTGTGAGAGCTTAAAAATAAAATTAACATTTTGAGATTGTATTAGGTTCATCTTCACCCGAAATAAATGAAGATTGTATTGGGTTACTCTTCACTTGGGAAAAAGTAAGTTTTCACCTCAGAAGGAGTTATAGTAAGTTTTACTTGACCTATAGAAATAAGGAAATAGTTAAACCTCGGTGGTGATTCATAACCGTGAGAGTTGACGTAAGCAAAGCATTACCGAACTACTATAACTTTGTGTTTGTCTTCTCTCTCTACTGTTTCATTTGTTGCACTGCATTGCATTCATTTTAAGTTTTAATTTTCAAAATTCCAATTCACCTCTCTCTTGAGTGTTGTCAACTAGGCCAACAAATTGGAGAAGCTACGAGAAGGTGTTAGGAATTTTAAAAAGAGAAATGTTCTCTCTATTTGATCATGCTTCCTTACTTGCACTTGATGATGCAAATTGAAGAGACTTAATATTTTCCAAATTAATTCATCAAATTTTACATGCTAAAACAAGGTATGTTTGATTCTTTACCTTGATTTTAACATATTATATATATATATATATATATACATATATATATATATACACACACATATATACGTACATATATATACACACATATATATGTACATATATATACACATATATACGTACATATATATATTTACATATATACGTGCATATATATACACATACATACATATATATATATGTTTTAATTTGTGCATGTGATGTATTAAAAATTTAAAAGTTTTATTGCATGTTTAGGGCATAGATCACTATTACAATTTACTCAAAACATTATAGTATTAATTTAAGTATTTAAATTTATGCGATGTACACAAAAAATATGATATATATATATATATATATATTGAGTGTGAAAGTGTGTTCTAATTCAAACAAAAAATGTCTATTATATATGTATAATGATTCAAATGAGTTAAAATGGTGTGATATTGTTTCATCTAATATTATACAAATGATCAAAATATTATTAGAGCTCCAATATTCCTATTAGAAGGAACCATCTACGAAAGTATGTGAAAGCGTTTTTGTTAGGAATTATTTGAAGTAGCATATTTCTCGTCAAAAGTATTGTGTTGATGCGAGTTTTATAACTCAATAGATACTATAAGTCAAGAAAACATAAATTTATCGTCGATCTGCCGCCAACTTGTATCTTTAACGAAGAAATGTGTTGACTCAAACCTTCACGCCAACCCAGAGCCAACCTAACCCTCGAGCAGCCTAGAGCTCACAGAACCTTAGCTTCAACCTAGCAGTCGAGCAAACTTACCTGGGGAGCTTGCCCAGTCAATGCCAAAATTGTCATTCGAGTGGACGTCACAAAATATAAAAGTTGAGTGAAATTTGAGCTAGAGTTTGTAACAGCTATTATGAGATTTTAAGTTTTTTAAGTGGAGACATTGTTTCTAAGTGTAAGAGAATTATTCTTTCTTTTCTTCTTAAGAGAAAAACAAATCTAATTCTTAGTGAATAAGATTAGTTTGATTGTTTCTCTTAAGAACTTTCACCATATTTTCTCACTCTAAAAATCCAACTGTGAAGTCTTAAGAGTTCAGAAAGGTGTTGGTGATTGGAGTTCCAGTATTCTAAATTGGTCATTCATGATTTCAATAAGAAATAAAGTTTTAGAATTTTAAAAAACAAAATTGCTCAGAGTGGGTCACTTAATGAGATAGTTAGGATCATATTACAAGAGTTGTTTACTGGTTGTAAGTTTTTATTTTGTTGTACATAATCAATGTGATGGTGGCATACAGAGGGGTATAATTGTTCACCAAGAGAAACAATGCTTCAAAAGAGAAGCAATTATTCAAGAGAAATGACAGAATTGTTCATTTAGCAATTGTGTCCATGTGAAACAATACATCCGCTCATGAACTACCACTATGAATTCTATAAATAGACAAAAAGAGGCAGTGTAGAAATCATCTGAAAAAGGCTTGTAAATGCTTAATATTTCCTAAAGAGAGAAAGTAAACATTTGGTGTTCAAGTATCAGGAACACATTCTGATTTCAAGTTTTTCACATCTCTGTGTGTACCCACCAATCTTAAGATAGTATAATCAAGATTCAACAGTGGTATAAGAACTTGGTTTTTGCATAATCGGTGTCCAAATTGGCTGAATTTTCTTCATCAATTTCTGATCAATTTTATCGTTGTTTTTTTAAGTTTCTTGATTCAGATGTGTTATACTCATCAAGAGGAGTCCAAAAAGACCGGAATCATCGAAAATGAAGAAAACCAGAAGACTTTCTGGCACGTGCACAACAAGCTCCTGAAGGTTGAAAATGAGTAGAGCTCACAAGTAGGACGTGTGCCAAACCCAGTTCAGTTCAGACCCGACTCGATTCGATCCAGATCTAACCTAATTCGATCTATATCTGACCCAGTTTAATTTAGATCTGACTTGGTCTGACCCCAACCTAATTCGGTTCGACCTAAACCCGGTTCGGTCAGACCCAACAACCCAGATCATAAAAAATTTGATCCAACCAAGCTGGTCAATTAGAACCATTTCTGGTTTAGTTGAACCAATAGAATTTCAAAGGCCTAGTTCAGGGCTCAAACCAACTCCGATCAAAGTGAAATTTGGTACCCTAAGGTTTTTCGATGTGTCGGATTGATCTGTGGCCTCAGAATTGTTATTTTAATACTCAAAATTAAAAAATATTTGGAAGTGTATAGAGAAATAATATGAAAATAATAGCTTTGCACTACCTCGGTTTGCCAACACATTAAAGAAATATTAGTTTTATTATTCCTAACTTGTGTGCAAAAAAAAAAAATAAGCACTACAAGACAAACTCAAGGATTAAGATCACTTCGACTCATAAAAATACTGAAATATTCTGAGACCGTGTATAGAGATAGTTGTTCAAAGAAAATATGATTATTCCAGCTTTTGAATAAGGGAACTCGAAAAATCCTAAGAAGTCATATTTATGGTCACATTTCAATGAGTATAATATTAGGTTATTAAAACCTAATTAATTGCGAGTTGAAATTTATACAGTTTTATTTATTTGTGTCATTGTTTTTACATTATGGTTAGTACAATTAATTCAAATTTAGTCAATATAGAAATATTAAATAATATGAATTATAATATATGGAAAAGAAGAATTTTCAATTTAATGACACATAAGAAAATATTGTATATTACTAAGAAAGAAAAACCCACAGAAAACATAGTCTTAGATAAATGAGAGTAAGATAATGAATTAGCTTAGATAACAATTCTTAGTAACATGTAAGATGATTTAATTCCTTTATTTAAGGACTATGATATTGCTAAGAAAATTATAGATGTATTAGATAGTAAGTATGAACCGAAATCTGATACATATATTCAATTAAAATTCAATAGTATTCGTATGAATTAAAATGAAAGTATTGGAAATTATATCATCAAGATAGAATTTCATGCAAAAGATCTGTCAAATGCTAGTCATGAAATTTCTAATAAGATACAGGTTTGGTTCTTCTCAATAGTCTACCAAAGACATAGGATCATGTCGTAACTTCAATAATATATGGGCAAAATGAATTGTCTATGACTACATTTTCTGCAATATTGACAATTGAAGTTGTCAGGATGAATAGAAGAAAAGAGGAGAGTTGCTCCAACAATCTTCTCTTGATAAAAAGTTGTCAAAATGACAAAAGTAAACATAATGAGAAAAATACAAAATGAAAGAAAAGACCATGGAAACCTGAATTGAAAAATAAAAAATAGAAGAAAAATTGGTGTTTTATATGTAAGGATACTTATCATTTCAAAACCAAATGTTCAAATTATAAAGATAAGAAGATAGAGAAGAAAGAAATTATTTTGATAGTTTCTAAGCCACTGCTTGCAGAATCTCAATATCAATGGTGAATGGATTCTGATGTTACTAGACATGTGAGCAATGACAAAAGTCAATTTTTCAACTTTAAGAAAAAAGCACCAGGGAACATCGGTTATACATAGATAATGATACCTATGTTGATGTTTAAGGCATAGGAGATTGTAAAATTTCATCTGCGGACGCTGTCATAATATTGAAAGATGTATTGTATGATTCATTAATGAGAAAAAAATATAATCTCTGTATTTGTTCTAGATAAAAAAGGGTTTGACATTAGATTTAAGTCTGGATTTGTAACCATAGGGACAAATGGTCTTGTACTTCTAAAGGGGAAAAGAATTGATAATATGTACTCAATTGGATCTATAATGAATAAAACTTTCTTTTTTAATTATGTTTATGTGTTAGATTTAAATGATATTTTACTTTGGCATTTGAGATTAAGTCAAATAAATACAAATAAAATAATTAGAATGAGGAATAAAGAAATGCTTCCTCAAGTAGATTTAAATAAATTTAACACATGTTAAAGGAAAAATGATGAGAAAACCTTTCTTGAATTATTGGAAATCATCAAAATTACTTGAATTAGTACATTTCGATTTATATGGACTTATGAGGACAAAAACATATAGAGGTATGAAATATTTTATCACTTTTATTGATGGTTATTCTAGATATGGATATGTGTATTTTCTAAATCATAAATCGGAGACTTTAGAAAAATTCAAAGAATATAAAAATGAAGTAAAAACACAATTGGGTCGCTCAATCAAAGTATTTAACAATAATCAAGGCAAAAAATATAAAACTTTTGATGATTTCTACAAAGTAAGTGGTATAAAACATATTTATACAATATCCTATAGTCCACAGCAAAATGGGATAGTAGAAAGAAAAAATCAAACTCTATTATATATGACAAAATCAATGATGTCTTACTTAGAAATGTCTTTACATTTTTAAGGAGAAATATTATCTACAACAGCATATATATTAAATAAAATTCGCACAAAAGCTAAATTACTAACTCCATATGAAAAATAAATAGAGACTGAACCAGATTTATCAAAATTAAAAGTTTGGAGATGCAAGGCCCATGTTCTTATTATTAAGCCTTTAAGGGATAAAATTAGTATTAAAACATATGAATGTAACTTTATTGGTTATATTGAAAATGGAAGTGGTTATAGGTTTTATCATCTATGCAAGGGCCTTATAGAAAGTAAAGATGATGTGTTTATGAAGACTACGAATACAATTATTTCTAAAAAGCAACTTAAGTTGCTTAACAAAAATGAAATTCCAACCACTTCATTACAACTTAACAATGATCCTAATATAGAATTAGAAGACATTGTTGTTCTCATAACTTCCATACAATCTAGTGAAAATGTGCAAAATAGTGGGAGAAACAAGAAAAGGAAACCTCCTCAATGGTTGAAAGATCATTATGTCTTTACCATTGATGAAGAAAATCAACTAAGTGATGATCCCAAAACTTATAACTATGCTATGAGGTAGATTGATTTTAAAGAATGGCAATTGGTCATGGAAGATGAGTTGGAATCTATTGAGAAAAACAAAGTTTGGGAATTAATTGATTTACTTAAAGAAAGAAAGTTCATTAGTTGTAAATGAGTACTAAAGAAAAAGTTAAACGCTGATAGAAGTTTAGACAGATATAAAGCCAGATTAATAGTTAAAGGTTATACTCAAAAGCCTATGATAGACTTTCTTGATACTTATTCACCAGTTCCTAAATTCACATCTATTCGAATTATCATGGCAGTTGTTACTAGAATAGATTTTGAATTGCATAAATTAGATGTGAGACAACATTTTTAAATGGTGAATTAAAGGAAGACATTTATATGTCACAACCAAAGGATTTTCTGGTTAAAAGACATGAAAATAAAGTCTATAAGTTAAAGAAGTTTTTGTATGGACTTAAACAATCTTCTAAACAATGATATTTAAAGGTTCATCAAGCAATCCTAGATTTGGGTTACAAAATAAATCAATTGAATCATTATGTTTATAGTTGGTAATGCCAAGACAAAATATCTAAATTCTCACTATATGTGGATGATATTTTATTGGTCAGTAATTGCATAGATATAATTAATAAAACAAAGTCATAACTTCGTACAAAGTTCGATATAAAAGACATAGGTAAAGCATCTTATATTTTAAGAATTAAAATTGCCAGAAATAGAAAGTCAAAGATGTTATATCTAGATCAAGAGAATTATCTAAAGAAAATATTTAAACAGTTTAACATGAAAAATTGTAAACTAGTTAGTACACCCATGTGCAAGTCAACTATTTTGAGTGAAGATTTATGTCCTCAAAATAAAATCGAACTAGAAGAAATGCAAAAAGTATCTTATGCACAGGCTATTGGGAGTCTAATATATGCAATGATTAGTACAAGGTCGGATATCTCACATGCAGTAAGAGCGGTAAGTAGATATCAACCAAATCTAAGAAGAGATAATTGACAAGCAGTCAAAAGGATCATAAGATATCTAAAAGGTATCAAAAGTATGAAACTTTACTTAAGTTTACATAATTTAAAACTTGTTGGATATTGTGATGTAAATTTTGTAGAGGATTTGGATAATAGAAATCAACAAGTGGCAATATGTTTTTATATCGTAGAATAACAGTTTCTTAGTTAAGTAAGAAATAAAACTATGTTGCGAAATCTATCATGGAGGCAGAATATATTTCATATAGTAAAATTGTATGGGCTAAGAGATTTATTGATAATTTGCAATTAGATTTATCTAAAGAACCTGTAGATATATTCTGTAATAATAAGTCTGTCATCTATTTAATTAAAAGTTAAAGAAATAGCTCCAAGGGTAAACACATTGATATTAGTTATTATTATATTCAAGATATAGTGGAGAGGAGTGAAATTAAAATCGACTTTGTCCCCTCAAAAAAGATGGTAATCGATCTTATGACTAAGGGATTATCTTTGGAAAAGTTCATATATAATGTAACTACTATAGGTTTGAGAATCATCTAGATGTGTAGTTGATATATGAAAAATAGGTATTATTTGTTAAGTATCAAGGACACTTGAGAAAAAAAATTATACATCTCTATCTAATTAATTGTGAATATTGGTTGGAGAAAAGATAGAGAACACTATAACGAGGTTAACAAGGATTATAATAAATCATCTTGAATATAAAAGTTCATATGAAAATATTAAGATGAATTTATGTAATACCAGGCACTTAGTGTGTAAGTCGCTATGAAAACTAAATACGAACAAGATTTTTTCTTAATTTCAGATGTGATGCCGTTTTACTTGTGTAAAATGTGTATACCATAATTTTGTGGTTTAGTTATGGTATAGTAATAATAATTGGTTATGTGCACAGGATATTTAATCATAGGAAGTAAACCTTATCACTTTGATCAAGTGAGAGATTATTATACATGATCAATGTAATAGTGACATGCAGAAAGGTGTAATTGTTCACCAAGAGAAACAATACTTCAAAAGAGAAGCAATTGTTCAAGAGAAATGATACAATTGTTCATTGAACAATTGTGTCCATATGAAATAATACATCCACTCATGAACTGCCACCATAAAGTCTATAAATAGATAAGAAAAAACAGTGTAGAAATTATCTGAAAAAAGCTTGTAAATGCTTAGTATTTCCTAAAGAGAGAAAGTAAACATTTGATGTTCAAGTATCAAAAACGCATTTTGATTTGGATTTTGGGCATCTCTGTGTATACCCACCAGTCTCACAACGATGTAATCAAGATCCAACATATTTAACTAGTGAAATTTTGAAAAGACTCTTGTATTAGCCTAATAGATTTTTATCATATAAAGAGTTCTTTATAAAATTTTCATACAACAACAAATTTGTATGTCTATTATTTTGATTGTGTGTATTCCTTTAAATTTAATTTGTTATTGCGGCTTTGTTGTGTTAAATTATGTGAGACTAATTAATCTAGATTTAACAAATTTTAACACATTTTAATTTATTGATAATTTGAGTCTTCCGTTATTAACAACACTTCCCCCCACCCTTCAAATGTTCTAAAGTCTAAAGTTAAGTGTTTCAATTTTTATTTTGATCAATATATTATAAGGTCATCAAATAGGTGATATCATAGAAACTCAAATAGTCAGAATTGTTTAAGTTGTGTCACGTTGACTAGTAAAGAGAGGAGATACATGAATTAACATATAATATTAAATAATTTTAAACTTAAAA
>JAXCLQ010070851.1:0-13467 GCA_035584115.1 Cedrela odorata
TTAAGATACGTGAGATATATATTACCATATTTGGGTAGCAAAAACAAATAATATCATAAAGAATGATTAATTAATTGCAAATATATATATGTGTGTGTGTGTGTGTAATGTTTGTGTATGTGATGGAATTCCCCTAGATCTTATCTTTATTTCCCATTTAAGGAACAATTTAACCACATTCTGGCATGCAACAATTTTTGCTCATATTGCCATATTTGGGTAGCAAAAACAATTCTGGCATGCAACAATTTTTGCTCATATTGCCATATTTGGGTAGCAAAAACAAATAATATCATAAAAGAGAAATTAATGTGTGTAATTTCACACATACACACACATTAATTTTTTTATAATATTATTTGTTTAAACACACCTATTAATTTTTCTTTATGATATTATTTGTTTACATACACATTAATTTCTCTTTTGGTTAAATATATGTAAAAAAATTAATACAACAACGTATTGGATCTGAATACACCAATTCAAAACTTTAGAAATAGGATGTCGGTGAAAAATTTATTTTCTTATTTTAATACGACATAAATATAAGTAAATAATTAATGGTCTAATAATAATGATTAATTTATTATTTAATATAAAAAAATTAATTAATGAATTATTTTATAACTTTTTTTATAATTAAGAAAATATTCTTGAACTGTGAATGATAATTACTTCAACTGATAAAAAGGTTGAAGTCTTCCCTCATTGGGTGTATTTTGGAATACTCAATTCATTAATGGAATAAAATTACAAAGTTCAAAATCGTTTGGGAAATTAGTGGCAACACAATACGTAAAAGATAAATTTGATATTATTACTAATTGGTTTTGGTTTTGGTATTGTTGTAAACAAATTGAAGTATTTACAACCAATAACCAAACATGCAAACAAAGCAAACGAAGCAATGCATTACTTTAATATTGAAATAACAGTCGGTTTTGCAGTAGCAGCCTCAGCCCCGACAAACGATTTCACAATCGCATTTTCGGCTAGTAGCTCCAATGTTTGTACATTTGCAATTCTTAGGCATAGCACTTGCACCATAGCGTCCCAGAAAATCAAGCAAACATTGAGTAGAACCTCTGTCGCCACAATTAGCTCCTTGAATTGTGTAGCTTTCTGGGCAATATTTGGGTTGCTGCCCTACACGTACGATAAAATGAATGATGAATACTGAAGAATTTCATCGAAAACTTTTATTGACTTGATCAAAAACCATAAAAGTAGCTTGTTAAGAGGTCATGAAAATGATTAATATAGATTGATGATATTCTGGCATGAATAAATACCTTGAATTGTGACCAAGGAGCTAACAAGAAGAACACATAAAAGCATTGGCAGAACTGTTGACTTCATGATTCTTTTGCTTTCAGGAAACAATTTCTAGTAAAGTTGTGTGTTTTGTTGTGTTCATTTTGATGTAATATCATTGGCATTTATAGGTGATAATATGGCAGTGAAATATATTAATTTGCTATATATGGTAAACACCTACCATTTTACCTAAAAAAGTTTAAATCAATACCAATTATGCATGCAATTAATTAATTCTCTTTATGATATTACTCGTTTTGGCTACTCAATTATGGCTACTTGAATAAAGAATAATTAACTTCTTTTTTTGGTAAATAAAGCTAAGATCTTGGGGAATTCCATCACTTATGTTTAATAATTTTACACAAACATTAAATATTCATTTGTTCAAACTTAAAAAAAAAAAAAAAGAATCATCCCAAAAATCAAAGGCTTATAAATACTAAAATTTTAACAATTGACATGTTGGTTGTTGTTATAATATGTGATCACTATTAATTTTTTAAACACATTTTACACTCGCATAATATATATAATTTATTATTTTTATTAACTTTTAACTTTCAATTATCATAATTTTATTTTTATTTTTTTAACAAATTCATAATAAAATTGAATTGATGGAGAAAGTAATCATTGTGTATTTGGATTCATAATAAAATTGAATTGATGGAGAAAGTAATCATTGTGTTTTTAGAATAATACTATGGATACAAATTCTTATACAAATTGACATGATAAAATTATATCATTATCACATTTTTTATATAATTTTTTTCCTCTCATGAATTTGTATTTATTTCTGTAAAAATATAGAACTTGTGACAACGATAAAATACTGTCATATCAATTTATATGCATAAATTTATATAAAAATTTATATTTATATGTCTATTTAAAAGAAATTAGAATTTTTTTAGGACGGATTATAGAAGATTTAAAAATTCATATAAATTCTCTTTACATCTTTAACTAATGTGTTAGCAGTCAATAATAATAAAAATAATATAACTGGCATAGTTATGTAAAAATTTTAAATTGGGCCTATTTGTGCAACACTTTCTGGGACATTTATAAATAATAAAATCTTTTTGGCTGCGTGTGATATTGATGGAGGCGATGCTAAGCCACAGACGAGGAGTTCTGCTTCTTCCAAATCAAACAACAATTTTCCCATCTCACAGGTTTTCCCTGCTGTTCTTCGTCACTGTCGGATTCATTTAATTTTTCTGTTTGTTCACTTACGAAAAAGTTTCTTACCGCTGTGATTTCTGTTTTCTTAGTTTGTCTATCAACCGGCATTTTAGAGGTCTGTCAAAGGTACAATATAATGTTTCTCTGTATGCTGAGCACTTCTTGAATGATAATGAAGGTATGAAAATGGGTAGAAATTAAATTTTTTTTGTTGACAGAAATGGAGAATTCAACTTCAGGAAGTGACAGATGGTCTGAACTCTTTCAAACGATTGCTGGTTCATGTGGTGAAAGAGTAAGATTTTTGTTATATTCATTTAAAAAAGATAATGCTTCCAGTTGGGTTTTTACAAGTTATGATTTTGATGAATTTGAAACATACCCATTTCAATTTGATGAGTTATGGCGGCAGAGGTGAGACTTTGACTTCGATTTCAAAGCAATATGGGATGTCTGTGTATTCGATTGCAGCTGCGAATAAGAATATTGTGGATATTGATCTTGTGTTTGAAGGACAGAAACTTAACATTCCTTTTACCAGGGAAGAAATCAAAGTGGTGAGCAAAATATTCTGGTTGTTTATTTGTTTCCTTCTCTATGTTTTTGTGTGATGTGAGAGTTATTGTTTGAGGTGCATTGCATTCTGAATTGTATATGTTTGTGGGTACTAGTTGGTTCGATTACCAAAAGTCTCCTGGCATAGTAGAAGATGGAATCTTATCCTGGCTTGGGGTGGTTCAGAAAGTTTGCTTTATGAGAATGTCTTCACCTTCTTGCACACGAATTTGTTCTTGGTTACAATTATGTTTGGAATGGCATTTCTTGAAGTTCCAGTTATAGATGGTCGATTGATCAGTTATGCCTTTACTACAACTGCCATAGATATTTTATATATTCTTTAGTTCTGTAAGGTAAACTGGGAATTGTGCGCAAAATTATGGAAAGCGATGGTGGAAAAGGAGATGTTCAACTTTCAACATATGGTTGTATGCATAGACTCTCGAGTTTTAATCCTCATAAGTAATCCCTTTCAATGAAAATTCTAAGTGATGAAAAGGAATCGAGCAATGTATGGTCACATGTTCACAGATTGAAGATATATATTCATAGTGTATCTTTTTTAATTTAGTTTTGATATACGCTTTCAGACGAAGGTTTGGTGACGGATTATATAAATACAATGCTTCTGGTTTAGCTGATTGTTTGACACACAGAAGTATTATTAATTATGCATTAGAATTTTTTATGGAATATATGCTCCTGTATTCTTTAATCACAATTAATTTTTCATCACTTATATTGCTTCATGCTTGGAAATCCATGACTTACACATTATGAATATCTAATTTGTTCCAACATCTGGCTTATAATGCTGCACGGTTTCTATGCTATGATCTTTGGCAGACTAGGAAGAACAGACTATCTAGCTTTGATCCAAAAGGAATCCATCGGAGTTCCCTGAATATCTTTGATGGACTTTTGGACAAAAAGAATTTTACCACGCAAATCACTCACAATTTTCCACATGTAAGCAGATAGTTAAAGTACTTACTGCATTGTCTTTGGTAATTTGATTTTTGGTTTTATCTTCAAATTGTATTTTATCTTGTAAGTTTATCAATGGTACCGACTTCAACAAGTTTATCCATTCTACCATCAGGCTAAAACCACTGGTTATTTTCGAGTTCTGGTTCCTCTTATAGCATTTAGCATCAGATGCATGATTGGCGCATTTCGCACTAGAATTGCTGGAGATTCAGCATTCCAAGCAGCGAATGGGTCTAGAGGACGTCGTCTTGGTTCCAAAAACGTGCGGTGGAAATCTGCTCTCTGTGACATAAGAGAAGGAGATGCCTTGGATTCTGACTCAATACCAGATTCCAACGTAAGTATACAAATGCTTAAGAAAGAATCTAATTTCTAGAGTTATTTGAATTTTTCTTTTTTCTTTTTTGCTTTCTAACATCCAAAAGAGGCATTATTTATTAAAAACCAATGTTATTCAGCCTGCCTTCCTAGCTGATGCTCATTTTCGAATTCCAACGTTTGAGAAAGCAAAGAGATATTGGGAAATGCATTTCTGCCTGACCTTGCTGTGAAATTATTAACTTTCTTGCAGGATCCATCCGAAGATGAAACTCAAGTTTCCTTTGAAGAGTCGTCTCATGCTTACCACAAACTTGAACATGATTATGAGAAATTTCTATCAGAATGTGGAATGAGTAAGTGGGGATATTGGCGTGGAGGTTCCCCCGAATAAAGCATTATTCATTACCAAGACAATTCCATGTCACTTCTGCATAGCCAAGTATGAATCTTTTAATACAGATCTGTACAGAATTGTCCCTTGTTTCCTCGGCATGTTGATAATCTTGTACAAGATTTTAGGAGTTCAAATGTAAATTGTATCAATGTAGAGATATTGCAAGTTGGCCATTGTTGTAAATAGGTTTACTGTTTAGTTGGTTAACCTTTGGTTATTGAATCAAAAGTAAGGAGAATTTTTGTTTCCTTTTTCAATTAGACATACAGTATTCATTTAAACTGTAAATTTAAGTATCAAAAGTGCAGTTATATGTTTCTGGCAACATATGAATCAGTATTTTTCTTGTCAGCTGGATTCGGCATTTAAATTTTACTGAAATAGTTAAACATAGGTTAAATCAACCGAGGATTTATAGTTCGATGGACAGTAAAAGTGCTTCTGCAGTTTACTAATTCCATAGCACTTCAACACCAAAGCTACAAATTATAGCTTCTGACAAATTGCATAATTGCGGGTAATTTCAAGCATTCTCGGCACAATATCACCACTCTAAAAAATTATTCTGAGGTTCTTGTTTCAAGCAAATTTAAGCCCATCTATAAATCATTTTCAGGCAGTATCCAGATTTAAAAGTGCTATTCAGTTTTAAGCACAGCTGCCTGAGTATGCAAACTGTATAAGTCATAAATTTCAGTGGCTTAGTTAAGACTTCATGGTAAGATTAGGTTGTGATCATTAGAGAAAATAAATCAGGTGAAATATTCATAAAAATGTAAGAATCCAGAGTACAGTCAAAAATTACAACTGCATAGAACATGGGCATAACTTCTTTTTTTTTCTTCATCGAACATGACGAACTTTTTCCTCCTGACCTAGCCCAAGTGATTTCTGGGCATTAGCAATACCTTCAGGATCTGCAATACATGTCACAAGTCGATTATTTACGAGGAAAAAAATGCTGGAAGGCAATAAACATGTGATAAACAAGTCCAGGGTTAAATATCAAATTGAGATATAACTTCGGGTGAGATGTCAATTCTATGGCACTACACCTGAAGCATAAGATGAATCTTTTTATTGAAGATGGGGAAAAGGAAAAGAACCCTTAGAACTAGTTGAGCTGGAACGGTTGAATGATGTAAAAATTAATTCATTTTCCATCTTCCCAGCTGCAAATAATGCTCATTGAAAATCAAACTTACCAAAGAACTGAGTGACAATTCGTGTGAAGAAGCTCAAGTTGCAGGAAACATTATAAGCCATGTTAGGTGGAAGAGGCTTAACGATGGTGTCTATGCTGAATACTCGTTGAATAAACTGTATGAACATTAATAAAAAATTAAAACTCCAGCTCAATGAAACATAAAAAAATTTCTTAAACTAGAATACATGAAATATACATATATATATATATATATATACACACACACGCACACACATATGAGGACCAAATAAAAGAAAGATAGAAAGTGGTATAGCTTTAAGTGGAGACCAACTGTCAAGCTATTAAAGCATCAACTAGATAGAAAAGAGAGTGTTATAATATTTGACAACAGTTAAAAATACAGATGAAATTACATACAAGCTACAAAAATTTCTTCACTCATTGAGTGCAGTGTACAGCACAATCTTTGTATAAAACGATATGGATATTCCAATATTCACCATTTGCATTTTGCTACCAAACAAACAAATTAAGAATTTCAGTTGGGCCATCAAATTGGTATTACTAGCACTGCATACCGATCAAACAATATTCAACTACACATTGAGAAGTGTTCTATAGTATTTGTCATGATTATGTGACCCCAAGTCTACCATGTGAGTAGTCACAGCTCCATATACATGGAACAATAAAATGCTTCAAAATTCCTTAAAAAAACAACATATCATCATAAACTATATATACTACTCATCATAGAAGATAAAAATCAAGTTATCTTCACCACATCCCAGTCGCCTGTGCTTATTTAACAAGCAAATTTACTTGCAAATAATCAAAAAGTAAGCAGAAACGGTATTCACAGAAAGATTATAAATTGACAAAGGTATTGTTCGTTAACCGCCGGACTCAAATGCTTAAGCTATCAGAATTCCATGAAACCAAAAATTAGACCTTGATTCTGATATCGTGTTAGTTAACCACTCGACCCAAATGCGTAAGCTATCAGAATTCAATTTAACTGAATTAGACATTGGTTCGGATATTGTGTTACTTAAACACTCTTGACCCAAAAACTTAAGCTTTTCAATAAGTACCAACATTAATTATCGAAGGCTTAACTATAAATATTCTCGTGTCACCAAATTTCAGGAATTCTGAACTATGGAAACAAACCAGCAAAGGTAGACTTTTTAAACGAAATTCATCAACTCACACAACAAAGCAAGCAACAAAAACACAAAACACAAACTGGGTATTTCGAAAATGAAAATTGCGCTAGAAGCTGTAACGGAGCTGAGGGTCAAGTTGAAGGTCGTTCTCGTCGTCGTCGAGATCATCGTATTTAGAAGTTTTCATCTTACGAGGAACATGCATTGTAGGCGTGGCGCCAGGCTCGCTCGTCACTTTCATCTTCGCGTCTTTGAATTTATTTGCTTCTTCGTCTTCTTCGCCTCTCCATGGCGCTTTCGTTAGCAAATCCTTCTTCGCTTTCCCCATTGAAAATCTTTTGGTGGTTGCTGTTTTCTACTTCTCGCTGCTCGACCAGAACGTGTGTTGATTTTTATTACTCTGTTTTTCATAGGGATTCCGTCAGGCTGCGAGAGTTGGTTTCGGGGTATTTGGAAACGGGATTACTGCTATGCGGCCCATGAGGCTTGCTGGCCTGGCCCATTTACCAATTACCCCGCTTTTTAAATTTTTACTTTTATTTATTTTCCTATTTTCCAATCTATTTCATTGATTATTGTGTTGTCAATATTTTTTTTTTATCTATACTTTTATATATAAATTATTATTAATTTTGTGTTTGAATTAATTTTAATAAATTTTAAAAATTAATAATTTATTTAATACAAATAAATTATTTTATAGACATCATAAAAAAGGCAATAGACAACTCAAAAATTAATTAAAACAATTTTAAAAAAGAAATTTAAGCCCCCATTTCATTCACAAACCCAATATTTAATTAATTATTGTTATTATTATATTATCCAAAAAACTAAAAAAAAAAAAAACAATTAAAGGTATAAAATATAAAAAGAGAAATATTAAAATTAAAATTTTTAAATTAAAAAAAAAAAATTCTATGGACAAAATGGCCTTCCCAATTCAGTCCTATGACTTGGAATAATGAAATGCCTTAATCTTCCTTCTTGTTCCTTCAAATATCCTTCACAGAGAAAAGCTTTAGAAAACTTATCTTCCACAGTTCTATCAACATCATGAACAAACACATCAGTCCCACCATTCTCTTTATTCCTCGCCATCAGTCCCGCCGTGTAAATCGCCGTCATTCTCCCCGGTGCTGCCTCGTGGTACCCGGTGGGCGCGTCCACCATGATCAAGTCCCATTCGATGTCGTAGATATCAGTCGGAAAATCCTTCAACGCCAGCGGACACTTGGAGAATCTGGGATCGCTTACAGTTTTGCATTCTTCCCTGGATCCAATATCCATGAGTTCGTCGGCTTGATGAACTTTGGTATCGTACTGAACGTGGTAGGATTCGAGGGTTGGGAATTTCTTTTTGATTTGCTCGATCCAGGACTTGTCTTCTTCGAGGAAAACCGTGCGGCCGCCGTGGTTGAGAGATGTCCACATTAAGCTGTCGTGGCCGAGGCCGAAGACTAGGAAGTTACAGGGAGACTTCTTTTCTAAAACTCTGAGGGAAACTGAGATTTCTTTTAGGGTTTGTTGTGGGGTGATATTTGTTGTTGTGTAATGGACGAGAGCATTGGCTAAAGAAGGTGGGATTTTGTTGCAAGTTTGTGTGAAAGGAAGAGATGGGCAAGCTGGTTTTGTTTCTGCTTCTTCTTCTTCTTCTTCTGCTCCTGGTTTTGCTTCTTGGGTTTGAATATCTAGGTTTTCCGTGGAGTTGGCAGAAGGGTTTTGCTGGGAAGAAGAGAATGAGAAGCTTGTTTTGATAATGAAAAGGAGAAGCAGAAGGAAGAAAACAAAGAGGAGAATGAACTTGATATTCAATGGAGATTGAGTCTTGGACCTCATCGTTGAATTCCTGAAATTTTTCCTGAGAGAGAGAGAAGTTGAGGGAGAAGAAATGATTTTGTTAAAGTTGAGAACGAGAAAGATCTCAGTCTGTAACATGAAATTAACTACGACTTTTGCTTGAGTTGTTATTATACAACAGAGATTAGATGTGTTAGCGTGGTAGGTGGAGAGAAATTATATTGTAAGATCGTATCCATGACAGGTTACCATGCACCCCTATTTAGATGATCATGAACCCTATATCACATTGTATCATTCTCTCCTAATATAAACTTTTATTTATTTATTTATTTTTTTCAAATATTAACTAAATTTAAATCAAGAAATAATTTTAATTTACTATATTTGGAGTACACAAATAAGAGTACAATGAGAACACTGTAGTGAATCTAAACAAAGGAGTAACTTAAAAAGGAAGAAGATGATGAAGAGCAATTTAATTTATTGAATTAAAATGCTGAAAATGAAGGAAAAAGAGTTGAAAACTTGATGTAGACAAGAAAGCTACCAAGTTATGTGTCTGTCCAAAACAGCATAATATGGTTGGCAGATCTATTTGGTTTGGTTGAATCATTCTATAATCCAGTTCATTCTTTCCTATTTTCTTATATGGAAGTTGCAAAATAGTTGTAGAGTTTGTTGATGTATGGATACATTTCGTGTAATAAAAGAGATAGTCTAGCATATACATTTAATGTACCCAACATTCAAAAAATTTAACTCTTTGTTAATTATTTTAAATTTTTTATTTGTATTTTAAATTATGTATATTTCAATTTTTTCGTCAATAATTTTAATTTTTGTATTAAATATTTTAAGTTATTTTTGTTAAATGTTTCAAATATTTTGTTAATCGTTTCAAGTTATCTGTTACATGTTTTAATTTTTGCTTTTGTGAACATATAGCACAATAAATAGATATTTATCGTTCTCATAATAAAATTATATTATAACAAATGTATATTAGTCGCTCTTGTAATAAAATTATTAGAAGTATTATATATATAAATTTATTTATACAAATTAATCTTATAAAATTATGCAATTCACTTATGTCTTATATTTTTATATAAATAAATAAAATTTTATAAAAATAATAAATAACAAATTATTTAAAACACCGTGACATTAATATAATTTATTAAGTTAAATTATATAAAATATATAAAAATTTATATATTTAACGTTATTTTAAATTTATATTACATATATATTTTTTAAATTTTTTTCTTCATATTTATATTTATAATTACTAATTAATGTGATACGTTAGTTCCATTTAAGATTTTCTCAACTATTAAATGTTTTATACCCTAATAATTAATTAACTAATTATGCCTTGGAAGGTATGAAGGTTGTAGAAATGTGCTGGCTTTAATTAATTAATTTGTCGAAGGAATAATTTGAAAAGGACAGAGAAAGTGGTTACAACTTTTGTTTTTATTATTTCTGAAAATATGGAAGTCTAATTATGACACGTTCTTAAAAGAGTTTGGCTTGAATCTTCTTATATTATTAATTAATTTATAACATCCATCGAGGCTAAATTTCTTAAACGTTACGCCAATGATCCCATTTTACTTCTTGTTTGGTCACATGGTAGGGTTTATTTGGTGTACAAACTCTACATAAATTTTGAAAATATCTTTATAAATGTTATAATCATGTTTCTAGTAGAAAGATGCAATCTTAATATAAACGATAAAATTTTTCAATAAGATTATATTTTTTAGTTTATTTATATAAATAATAACGTTATTTTTGCTTTTATTAAACTGATCAATAAAATTGATTTTAGACGAAAATATTTTTCATAACAAAATAAATAAATAAATAATAAACTAATATTTTTGCTCTAAGTTTCAAGTATTATTTTGTGCTCGAAACTTCAAACAAATTTTTTAAGTTTAAGTTTTGTTTATTGGAAGGTATTTTTGCTCGGATGCAGTTTTTTTGATCAATTTTATATATAAAAAAATAATAATGTGGTTATTTGCGTAAATAGACTAAAAAATGGGGTCATTTTAATTTTTTTTCATATAAATAAATCTTCAAATAATAACAAAATAAGAAAATGATGTTCCTTAAGTTACATTCATAAATTGTAGTTATTATGTATAATTATATAATATTTTAATAACAAATTTTATTAGATACATATACTCTACCAAATTGATTCTATGTATTGAAAATTATTGAAAACTACCCCTTAGTTTTTGTACAAATTGTAGTGTAATGGATGATGGATGCAAGAAAAGAATGTTCTAACCATACTTCATAAACAATAGTCAATAATATTAATTAAATTTTACAAATTGTTAATTAATTAAATAATAAAATTGAAAGTCAATTTAATCTCATCACATCATCATATAATTATTTAATTACATAATATTAACATATTAGTATACATATAATATATTTATAATTATTTTAAATTTAATTTATTATACTTGATTTTAAAAACAATTATATACCAATATCTAACTAATGTACAGCTTTAGCAAAATATCCTTCTATATTGTTTAGCAAAGCAGTAAAAGTCGAGTCACCTCAAATTGGGTAATCTATAAAAAAAAAAAGTCGAGTTATTTATTCAATCATCGTTTTCACCTACTCAAAAATCTACATAAACACCAAAACCTCAAAGAATTCATATTTGAGTAATTTCATATTCAAAATCAATTATCTTAACAATCTTAAACAATTTACTTAAAGAATGTTTATTCTTCAATGTCAGTATATTTTTGACAATCCAAATAAAAACAGGACATTTTATTAACTTGAATGTAGATGAGTATTTGTAGTAGTGAAACATCTAAAAAATATATATATCAAAAGTCACTTTCAAAAAAGAAGAAAATTTTATTTTACTCTGAAAATCAGACTAAGTCTTCTTTAATTTTAAATTTCTAAATTTTAAATTTTTTCTATATACTCAAAGGTTGACATTTACCTCAATATAATATATTTCTTGATCTTGTTTGGTCGATTAATACAGTAAGAAAAAATAACTGTCAGTAATGAGAAATAATGAAAAATTATAAAAGAAGAGTTTATTTTTTGCAAATGAGAATAACCTAAACTTTGTTTAGTTTTGTCTGATTGGAGGTATTTTCGTTCAAAATTGATTTGTTGGGTTAGTTTGGTAAACAATAAATAAAAATAACTATTTTCGTAAATTATTTTAAAAAGTGGTATTTTAAGAAGTTTACCGTAAATTTTTAGCAGGGTTTAGGGTTTAGAAACAAAATATAACGAAAATATTGCCGCCTTCCGGGTTATCCGTCGCTGGGATTTTGTCTCCAGTTACAGAGAAGAAAGTCCTGCAACTGAGAGAGCATGAAGTTCGCCGTTAAGGCGCTGAGCAACGGCGGAGCACGGGCTGGGTTGCTCCAGCTGGGCAGCTGCCCGAGCCCTATCGAAACGCCTTCTCTTCTTATCTCTACCCGGAAAGGCCTACCCCTGTTTATTGCCCCAGACATGCTTCCTTCGCTTCCTTGCCCAGATTCTCATATTTTCCAGTTCAGTCCGATGCATTTGTGAGTTCATACTGAAATGCCCATTTGTTCTTCTTTTTTGAAAAAGCTCATATTTACAAGTGCGTATGAAGCGTTTGTGTTTTTGCTTGTGAGAAATGTAGTTGATTATTCCATTTGCATGCAGTGCCCACTTGATCAAACAGTTTTTTTTTTTTTTTTGTGGGACAGTAGTAATGCATACGTGCGTGTGGTGTATCATAGTGTAGGGGAAGTTTCTCTCATAGCGGCTGGTTGGGAATTTGTCGCCAAATTTCAATAGTTAGGTAATGGTTAATAGGGCAATGCACATTTTTTCACTCGTGAGAAGGAGTTTGGGTTGATGCATTTATTGAAGAAGTTGTGTCTCCCATTAGAAACAATAGTGAACAAGTGAAATGCTTATGTGCTTGATTGGCTTATAATTTGTTGGTATAAACTTTTGAGTTAAGGTGGTGTTTGATTTATATATCAAGTCATATCACTGGATGAGCTCGATAAAGCGTCCTTGGGACTTGTATCCCCAATAGAAGCATGTGTTAGACTGGCCTTATTAATTTATTTTTCAGCCATTTTAAATAATGAATATGGGATTTTAGGAACTTAGTTTGATTCATTCTTTTCCTTTCGTTCTTTGATGATATTTTATGATGTTAAAAGATTGCTTCTTTATTTTTCAGTAGTGTACGGTGGCTATATTCTTCACACAATCATAAATATTTCATTATTTGGCTGGAATATATTATTTTTATCTCCTTTCTTCTGTAAGAAGCATATTTCCTACTGTTTATTGTTCTCATTCTTAGCACTTCTTTCTTGTGAAGGTTATTTGGTTCTTCTTTTTGTTCTTCTTTCGTTCTGTTTCTTTTCTTTTCTCTTTTTAAAATAAAGAAATTTAGGGACATAATAATTTTCCCTATATATATATATATATATATATATATAGAGAGAGAGAGAGAGAGAGAGAGAGAGAGAGAGAGAGAGAGAGAGAGA
>JAXCLQ010070852.1:0-13465 GCA_035584115.1 Cedrela odorata
CCATTTCATGTCTACTAAATTTCCAAACTTACAAAACTAGGCACATATAGTGTTGAATGTAAATTACAGGTGTTACACTTTCATTGTCTTAAAACAAAAATGTAGAGAAATGTAGTAAAATGTGGAATATTCTAGAATTATGAAGAGAAAATACAAAATTTTGGGCTTGGCTTATTATTATTTTTATTTAGGCCTAATATATATATATATATATATATTAGCTTAACTTAGAAATTCTTTAGGCTTGACTTAGTAATAGACTTCATTGACCCATAATATAATAACATGATTATTTTACTAGTGGCTCCATATTTTTTTTATTTATACTTTTACCCCCAATTTCTGGTAATTTCACATTTTGATCCCTTAGGTTTTAGAATTCTTTCAATCTAGTCCATATATTGTTTATAATTATCTTAAAAATACAAGAAAAATAAAATCATGTACTGAGGTCTATATATGTATCTATGACGTTTTATTACCTAAGTTTCAATTTCACTATACATGCATACTTAAAAAATACCGACTAATTCATTATTTTCGGAATCAAATACCTTTAAAGCATACCGAGTTTGGTAGGTTCTACAACGGTGACACATCTCAATGAGTATAACATGTATCTCACTTGTCTAGCATTGCACAACATAGATAGTGGCCTCGAATGTATGTTGTCTCGCATTAATCCTCATATGTGACCGAGCCACCTAGTTCAGATCGGACATAATCATTAGCATAAATGCAGACAAGGTATCCAAAGTAGCCTAGACACTGAAGCAGCAGGGGATATACGAGTCGGTGTAGAGGTATTTATTAATGAAGCTATCGTAGAAGAAGAATGAGAGAGAGAAGAAAGATGGGCATAACTCATGTTAAAAGTGCATGCATTGATGGGCAAGAGAGCCAAATCAAATCATGTACAATGGAAGAAAATACAAATCCGATGCAACAGAGAATACGTGTAATCGTACACGAAAAGTGAAGACCCTGATACCTATTGCTCTCATGAAACGTCTGGATTATCAATTGACAAATATGGGAAGGAAGATTAATGGACAAACCCTGATGAAGGGCATAAAGAAAATTGATTTAAGGAAGTGGTTATATAGAGCAATGGTTGGTAAGATATAGGTTGGTATACAAAAAATGGCTTAGGATGTACTTGTAATGAGGAAAATTTACAGTAGACAAACTTTGACCATTATAGTCATGTAGCCTACCAAAAAAGGTTGTAGGCAACTTGATGCAAAAGAGCTGATGTGCTCTTAAAGAAGGGATGTTGAGGGTGTGAAACACAAGGAATGCTGAGTTGAGAAGCTACTACATTTGGTGTAGTGCGGTAGATCATACCTAGGAGAAACCCCAAGAAAGCTACTCCATGTAAATTAACATCATGAATGTTGGAATATAATTTCCATATAATTTCCTTGGAGGGTTGCATAAATCCACTAAACATTGAACCCAATTACGGGTTGAAGAAGAATAGGTTCTTAGGTGCATTTTTCTCAAGCCAGCAGGTTAAACTCTAGTTCCAAAAATATGACACTGAAAAAGAACTAATCAGAAAACACTTCAACAAGATGCTTAAGTCTCTTCTTCAAAGTATCAAACACCTAGACATATAAACAAACAAGCAAGTAATCAAAGGTAAGATAAAAACACAAGCCAAGACAGAGTGTTTTTAACGAGAGAAAAAATTGCCTAAATGTTAATAATCATAACTACCTAACTAAACCATAAAACTCCTATGCAGTTGATCTATGCGTTATGCACAATGTAAAATTAGAAAATGTAAAAAAAAAAACTTAAATGAAAGTTTGTTCTCTTGAGCGCAAAGTTAGCATGAGGTGAGCTTGAAACATCCACCGCTCGAGTGCTCCCCTGATGCCATCTTAACGAAAAAAGTAAAAGGTTTAAAAAACGACATTTTACATTACCAATATCATTTTGTTGTCTAACCAACTCTACAACCTAGTCTTAACCATCTAAGTTTTAAAAATACATTTTAAAATACATTATGAGGATGTTAAAACTATGTTTTTGCATAAAATATTTGAGCTCTCAAACATATCACAATTACACACATACAAGCTTATTTTTTCTAAGATTTAAAAATGAATACCCTTTATCTTGTATCTTGATTCTTTAAGTTAAATACTTGATGCTTCCTTTTTCATTTGCTTGATTGCTTTAACATTTTTGTTATTATCAAAACGTAAATACCTGAGTTTGTGTGGCACTAAGGTCAACAAATAATTGTACCTTCCATGACCGAATTTTAAACCTCAATGCCATGCCTTCCATATAAGATTATGCGTTTATATTCTTAAAACAAGCTTTACTATACTCCTACATTGAGAATAATTCTGATGGTCATTTCTTGGGTTTTACAAACTTAAATTAACAATAAGTGGTATAACCAACCATATAAAATAAAGAAGAAACAAGAAAATAAATTAATTGTAAGTGGTATAACCAACCATAATAAATAAATAAAATGAAATTGGTGGCTAAGTCTCCCAATAAAAGTAAAATAAATAAACAAAAACTAGTTCGAGTTAGGAAAATAAAATAATAAAAGTTTACTATATACAAACCGTAATTCCCCAGTAACAACGCTAAAAAACTTGCCATAACTTTAAGGTTGTATACCCAAATATAGGTTATCTCAAGTAATAAAAGTACGAGAGTCTGAGTGTCGATCCACATAAAATTAGTTATATAAGTCTACTACAAGTCTAATTATTCAAATGTTAAGAGAGTTGTGTTGATAAGTTGGTTCTTATAATAAAATTTCAATATTATTAAATAGTAGGGTATTGAGATCCACTTTGAAGAAATTTATAGAAATTATTTTTTATCCTTTATAATAACTCAATTAAAATCACTTTTTAGTTGATTCTTAATTAGAATATGAAATATTTAAACATATTAAAATACTTCTTTAAGAAAAAGGTAAGAAAACAAAAGATTAACATTTAAATTGATTTTTAAAAAACTATGACTTACCTTTCTCTTGAGATGTAGAAAATAACAAGTATTCAATGTAACATTTATTAACAATGAATCAAGCTCTCTAACCAATCAAAATACTTTTGAGAAATAGAATTCACTCAATTGAAAGATTTTATATTGAAGAACAACTCAAAGGATAAATGAAAACTACAAAAATTTTATCATGACCCTACTTACAAATTTAGAAATACATTATAAGAAAAAGATGTGACTAAGAAATGAAAAATGTTGAAAGATACCAGCTTTCTAATACCAGCTTTATAGGAAAACACAAAGGATAAATGTCAAAGAAAATGGCTAAGGTTAGGTAAGTATTGGAAGACTTTCTTTCACTCGCATTTGGATTTGTTGGCCAATTAGTTGGTGATACATTTAGAATAAAGCTCTAACTAAAACATAAGTCAAAAATATTTGTTTTAGCTTTCTAAAACATCTTTATTCGTCGTATTAGGATTTGTATTTTGGATGATACGACCTAAATACTAATGCATGTCAGGCTGAACCATGACTGCATTTCTATTATGTTGAAGCCTTTTTTAAACTACCTAAAAGCTTAAACTGGTATGATATTTGGTTACAATATTATGAAATGATAAGTCCATGATTCTGTAGCCGAAGAATTGCATTAATTGAATATACAGATTGAGAGATATGTCTATTATATGAAATCTACGCAAAATTAATTATTTTTCACAAATTAGGAAAACTTTTATTTTGAATATTTAGATGCTTATTTTAAGAGAGTTATTGACATTCTTAAATGTAAAATGATAATATAAACTCTCAATAAATGTACACTTTTAATATTCATCACAGGTCAGATATTTAATTGTTAGTAGGCACATATTTTATGACCACTACCTTATATTATACAAGATCACGAATAAGATGATGGTTGATATATATGTGTTTGGTATGAGAGTGTTAAACTGAATTTTTGGATATGTTTCTTGCACTAATGTTGTCAAAGAAAATCACCATAGTATCTTAGGGAATATCACTCACTTAACATTTGCTTCATCCAAACCAGTTAAGTACAACGATTACCAGCTGTAATATATTATACTTTCGCAGTGGAAAGTGAGATAAATTTTAAGTTTTGCTCATCCATAAGACAAGGTTGGTGTTGATGTAGAAACATCTAGCTAAAATGCTTTTTAATTATCAGTGTTACTTGTCTAATCTACATAAGAACATTTTGCAAGATTAGTAGACGAATCTCGACTATACCATATACCATGTTCAATAGTGCCATTAACATATCTTATGATATGATTAACAACACTTAGATGATACTCTTTAGGATAAGCTTAAAACTTAACACAAACACTTACACTAAATGTAATGTCAGGTCTGTTGGTAGTGAGGTAAGGTAAGCTTTCCATCATACTCTTACAGTGTGTTTAATCAACTTTTTTTTTTTTTTTTTTTTCAGAAATATCACTACTTTGTTTAATACTAGTACTTATATGAGTCTTAATATGTTTGTTACTATCAAGCCCAAAATGTTTGTCCAAGTATTTTGCATATTTAGATTGTGATATTGATATCCAATCTTTGAATTGTTTAACTTGTAGACTTAGAAAAAACGTTAAATCACCTTTCATGCTTATTTCAAACTCTTATTTCATAACCTCAGCAAATTCAAGTACAAGTGAAACAATAAGAGACTTAAACACTATATCATTAACATAAATTTGTGCAACAATAATATTCTTATCAACCCATGTGATAAACAGTGATCGATTAACACCCTTACGTGTGAATCCATGATCAATAAGATATGTGGTTAGCCTCTCATATCAAGCCTTATAAGTTTGTTTCAGACCATACAAAGCTTTCCTAAGTATATAGACACAGTGAGGATGTTTGGGATCCATAAGTCCCTTTGGTTGTTCCACATATGATGCTTCTTAAAGAATCTCATTCAAGAAGGCACTATTGACATCCATTTAGTACAATTTGAAGCTCAGACAACATGTTATTAATAGAATTATGATGGATTCAAGTCTAACAATTGAGGCAAATGTCTCATCAAAATTAACTTCTTCTACTTGAATATATCTTTGTGCAACTAATCTAACCTTATTCCTGGTGATCACACCATTCTATCAGACTTATTCTTGAATATCTATTTAATACTTATGAGACATACCATGCCCTAAGAACTTGTTTCAGAACACACATCATTCCTAATAATATTGTCACGCCCTCGCCTTTGGAGTCCACACGTGACAACTGCCACAATCCCTTGAGACACATTCTTATCGTTAAACATGTCCCATAAGCCTGTAAGGCTGCTTGGGTACCTGTACACTGTACACTCATTTACATACATCTTAAAACAATTTCTAAAACAGTTCATATACATTCACATAAATATGTCTCCCTAAGACAGTTTCTAAACAAATTCACATATGAAAGATATATTCAATTTAACATACATGTAAAATACGTATCAAATTACATCATTTCTGCTCATAATTACATACATAAAATAGTTTAATAAAAAATACCTAATGAACTAACCCGTCAAAGTCTGTAAGTCGAGAGTACCAACTGTACCTGAGGACGTTATACCCTTTATTGATCACTACCACCTGTGCAATGCACTTCCTAATCTCGATATTCTAAAAACTGAGAGGTGAAGGGGGTGAGTATATGGGGATATACTCCGTGAGTGGATAAAAAAATACAGTTTAATAAAATAATTGTTAATGCATATAAAACTATTCTATATTTATAAAACATGGCCTGGTAATTAAATCATTGGGCTGACTCTTGTTCTTGGTAGTTACCTTTGTCTTGGTAACCTTGAGACAGTCAGTGGACTTTATGCAAAGAAAATAATGCTCCTTTATTAAAATATAGTCTTTTTAATATAAGAAAAGCATGCATATTTCCAAATCTGCCCATTAATGACGTTCGTTTTGAGTAGTCATATGATGATACTCATGATTGTCATCGACAATCCCACAAGTGGACAACTCCATATCATCTCATTCGACCATATAATTGCCCCACCTGTGGCGCACTCATCTAGTCGGCTTCTTATAGGTCCGTCCTTAGGCTACTACTCTGTAGTTACAATCACATACACATTTGACCCTCTCTGCCATATCACCATTATAATGCCACAAGTAAATCCATGTATATAATCATTTACAATCATTTTATTTTTAATATCATTATAAAGCATGCATTTTCGATATCAAACCTGGCCTTCTGGCCAATCACATTTCAAATTAATAATCATTTTATTTCAATAGTTATAAGTATACTTTATCAATATCAAACCTGGCCCCTAGCCATTCATATATCATTTAAATCACACAGGCCATTTTCATTTACTTTAAACAGTAATAATCTATTTCTTAGTTCATAAAACAGTAAGTTTTATAAAGCATATTAAAACATGAAAACAAGTTGAAAATAATTCTACTCATAATAATTGGAAGAGTCACCAACACTAATCCTTGTGCCTCGTAGGTACTTCTCCCGGATGTTCGACGCCTATAATACACACACACACACACACACACACACACACACACACACATATATATATAGTGTTATTAATTCCAAAATTCTAATCACTTATTATTCATGCATGAAAATGTAAATGTTGTGGTTGTCATGTATAAATTCCCTTAGTTTGGCACATTTAACTTCACGAGGCTTCTTAACGAAGGTCATTTAACTGATTTCCAACAACAAAATTCCATAGTCGTATTTATTCCAAATTTCACATTTCCGTCTAAAACAAGTTTACTCATTCCAAATTAATATTCAGCATGTATATCTTCATCATATATTTCTAATCATACCATCCATATAATTACATGTATCAAGATTTTCTACGAAATTAAAAGTAAATTCTTTGGATGAATAGTAACCCTAGGTTTCGACATGTTCAAAATCGTACAAATTGTATTTGAAATTGGTTAATGGACTTACTTGGTATACGTAGAAGTCCTTAAAACATTGAATCTCCGTTCAATGGACACAAATCCCAATTTGTAAGCGAAACCCTAATTTTCTTCTTGCTGAATTTTATGTGTTCTAGCCTACATTTGGTATCACATTGTAAAGGAGAAGATGAAGAATCATATAGGCTATAGATTTAATGGAAAACTTAAGAGTTTGGTTCGGATTTGCAAAGAAATCAGAGAGTGAGAGAGGGAGAATGAGAGAAACTATTTTCGTAGAGAGAGAAAAGAAAAACGTAAATGAAGAAATGCTGGGTTGGTTTCTCTCTTAAATATTTATAAAAATGGGCGAAGTATCGATACTTTTAACCTTTGTGTCAATTTGTTTCGTAAAAGTATCGATACTTTAAACTTATATATCGATACCTTCCTTTAGTTTTGATTCTGGAATGATTCTAGATTCTTGAGTATCAATACATTTGCCTCAATGTATTGATCCATTTTCTTTAATGTATCAATACTCTTGAGAAAGATACCAATCTAGTTCACCTCGTAATTATTTTTCAACTCTTTATTTTGCCATGTATCGATACTTCTCTTCCTTAAATATCGATATCTTCACCATAAATCGATAACCTTGAAGAAGGTATCGATCTATTCGATGTGAAATTTCTCTCTAAGCTATTAACTTGCAAGGTATCGATACTTGTATTCGTAAGTATCGATTCGTTCCATAGGTGTCAATCTGCATTCTTTATGTATCGATACCTTTAACCTCAAGTATCGATATTTCCTATCCAATGTTCCATTTTCTTACAAAAGTTTTAAAATAAAAATTTTTCCTGGGAGCTCTGCCCTCGAAACCCCCGCAAGGGCGCTGCTCCTTGACCTTGCTCGCTAACCGGCCAGCGAGATCACCAATTGCGTTAGCATAGGGCATTATGCGAAAATTCATGTAAGTCAAATTCAAATTACTTAAGTTGTTGGATTCATATACCATACGTTAATTTATTTTGCCTAAGCCTCATTCATGTGTCAATAATTCTTGTATTCATGCATATGTGATATTGAATGTTATTGAATAACCATTATATCCTTATTTTTGAAAGACGGGGTTTGTAAATATAATTTAACTCTTGACACATGACAATCACCCATAACTTATCTACCAAGGCCTCTTATACTTTCTGGGTTTTGTTAGAGACACATAACAAACACAAGATAAATGATTTAATACTCTACTACTATATCTTATGCCATTATTTAAATCCCTAATGACATATTCTTTTGAGTGATTTAACTTAACCTTAGCAAAAAAGTTCTTTAGACATGATGGGATCATTTTGTAAGGTGTCTTGATGTCTCTCTAGATTCATTCTTAGAAGATGTTTCTTCAATTTCACCCAAAGTAACACTCACAAGTTCACAAGGACTATCATATGTCACAATATTATAAGATTTCATCACACTCATTGTCTTATAATTGTAAACCGGGTAAGCTTTATTATTTAACAAATATCATAAGAAAGTACCTTATCTTTTTCCTTGTCAAATTTTTCTAAGGGTTTTCTATCCCTAAAATGAAACACTTACTGCCAAATACACAAAAGTATTTTACAGTAGGCATCTTACATTTCTATAGTTCATAAGGAGTCTTATTGGTCTCAAGTCTAAGATAGATCATATTTATGATGTGATGTACAATATTCACCACTTCTTACCAAAATTTGGAGCCATGTTCTTCTTATGAATCATCACATGAGCCACTTCTTGTATGACTCAATTCTTTCTTTCAACTATTTCATTTTGTTGAGGAGTAATAGGTGTTGAAAACTTATGTTTGATACCCTCATCATTACAGAAAATTTCAAAACTAGAATTTCAAATTCTCTTTTATGACCACTCTTAATTATAGTTACATTATAGTTCTTCTATTCTACAATTTCTTGAACAAACGTTTAGCAAGTTCAAAGGCCTCAAATTTTTCTCTTAACAATATCACCCATATGAAGCACAAAAAATCATCAACTACTACCATAATGTACGAATTCTTACCAAGACTTTCAATTCTAGTTGACTCTATCAGGTCTATGTACAACAATTGAAGAGATTATTTAGTCAAAATTTCATGAACTCTTTGATGACTTGATCTAGTTTGTTTACCTACTTAACATAAACCACAAATAATCTTTTATTTAGGTAATCTATGTAAGTCTACAAATAGGTTCTTTCTTAAAACTTTTAACAAGTCCTTAAAGTTTATATAACCCAACCTCTTATGCCAAAGTTTAGTCACATTGATTTTGGCACGATTACAACTTAAGGCGATGTTTGAAGTAATACAATAATAATTATTTGATGTTCTCCTATATTCCGTTATCCACTTCCCTTCAGAGTTATAGATTATACACATTCTTTGCGAATTTTACTTTAAGATTTGCATCACAAAACTAGTTAATGCTTAAAAAGTTTGCTCTCAGACCTTTTACATACAAGATATTTTCAAGTGCAGACATGCCAACTATCTTTATACATCATTTTCCTAGAATAGAAGTTTAGCCTTCATCATCGAAGGCAACTGTACCAGCATTACATTTCTCAAAAGATGTGAAGAGAGCTTTATCTTTACACTTATGCCTATAACAACCATTAACAAGGTATCACACCAAGTTATTCTTAGCCCTAAGGACTACATGAACAACAAAGTAATTATCTCTCTTATTATTCAATGACTGATTCTGATTTGTAATTATCTAAGTTAGAGAAGCAAGTCTCTCACTTATCATCTTAGTTTGATTAGTTAACTTTACTACTTGATGGGTAAGACTATCGTGACCAAACCTAGAGTTAAGACCATTCAAGACTTTCTTCTTCCTGTTAAATACAAAATTGTTAGGCCCTACGTGGCCTAATTTATCTCATTTATGATAGATAAACATAAATATAGTTGGAGTACTGACTTTGAGGGTTTTCAGATTTTTTTGATTTATTAAGGTCTATCTTATAACTTGGGAGACAGTTTTTCCTTTAGACACACTTAACTTGACCTTAAGATTAGTTGCCTTAGAATAAACCTGTGATTTATTTTGCATTATTGGTTATGCTTTAATTTCACCTACATTAGTAAAAGTTACAAACATAGTCATAGATGTAAAAGCATTACTAGGATTAGTTACAAGAAAACCTAATCCTTTCTTATTACTAGAATTCTAGCTTATGTTTGGCATCTTATCTAACTTCTTATTACCACTCGAGAATTTTGTGAGTTATGGCTTTGCATCCATCAACTCACTATCTAAGGCCTCAACCTTAGTTTCTAGAGCCTATTTTTTTTTTTGAAACTTATTATTAATTCCTCATATTCTTTCAATTTAACAAACAAGTTCTCATTTTTCAACTCAACCAAATTGAGCTGTTTCAACATTGTCTTATTCATTTTTTTGAGTTTCACTCTCTTTATAAACTTATCAAAACAATAATTATATCTTCCAAATTATTTGAATCGTCTTCTTTTAAGTCAACAGATTTAAGTTTCATATAAGAAAAAAAAGCCATGAAATTATTAGTTTCATTAGTAGAAGACTCATCACTCTTATCATTACTAAACTTATTATTACTCAGTGAGGCATTTATAGCATTTTCTCTTCCAAAAAGTTAAGGCACTAAAACCTAATGTGTCCAAAATATTTGCACTCATGGCTATCGCTAGGAAATTCTTTCTTAAACAAAGAATTTTCCAAACTTCTTTACAAATAAAGTATATCTTCATCATTAGATAATTCATCATCTGATTATCTCACAGTTTTAACTGACTTAAGTGCCATGTATTTAGATTTTTTTTTGTTGAGGAAAGCTTAACAAGTAAGTTTTGAGTGAACTAATTAATTCTTTTATTTTCATTGAAAACAAATATTTGCTTTCTTTTATAGCTACGACCTTAGGACAAAACCTATTAGAAAGACTTCTAAAAACTTTTTTGACTACTCGAGTTTTAGGGATTCTTTCACCTAGATTAATAACTAGAGTTTTCTATGTCATTTAGTTTGGCATAAACTCATTAAAGCTTTCATCATCTCTCATCCTAATCTCCTTAATCCTAGATGTAAGAATATGAAGTTTAGAGTTCTTAACATTCTTGTTCCCTCGCTAGTAGTCTCAAGAATGTCCTAGACCTCCTTGGCAGTCTCACATATGGATATCCTTTTGAACTTTTAGGAGACGTAACCATGAAAATGATATTAACAGCTTTGCTATTTCTATTTAAGTCAGATAACTCATATTTTATCCAAAAATTAAAGTCTTTAAGGATAGAGAATCCTTCAACAGTAATAGAAGATGGACTCTAGACCTTATCACACAACATCTACACTTGTTCATCTATAGCCTTAAGAAAGGCTTTCATATGTACTTTCTAATATGGGCAATTATTCCCATCAAAGTATGGTGGAATAGACAAACCATGAGATTTATTCTCTATCTAGACAAAACTTATGGTCAATGATCAAGTTAAGCCTCTTATACTAATTGAAAAACCTAAATTTAGACCTTAGATCACTTCTGAAAGGTATTGTTAACAACAAAAGACTCAAATAATCAACAAATTATAACCCATTAATTTTTTTTGAATCTAGATTCCTGGTGATCATACCATGCTCTAAGAGCTGCACTCAAAAACATTATCTCTGCTCAAAAAACTCAAAACTCGCAATAGTTGTTACAACACCCAACTCATATTTCGCTAGGTTAAATTATATTTTTGTAACATCTTCTAGAGTGTTAGGTTGGCACTGACTCAATGAGCCTCTAAGATAAGTAGCCCATTTGAGCCCTAGGTGAGCACTGTCTAGAGCCAAGATTATGTGAACATCTAGGCCATTAGAACCACAAGGTAAAGCTGGGTTGGCACCAAGATACTGTATTCACATCTTTGAAAGTCTGCTCGATTCGTAAGTGAACGACAAGTTGGTACTAAGATTCTAGAAAGCATCCTTATGTTGCTTGAGCCATAACTTGGTGGCAGATCGACGACGAGCTTATGTTTTCTGGTCTTTTTATCCTTGATTTGTGCTCAAGCCTCCAATAGGCGTAGTCTTGATGTGTAGTCTCTATCGAGTTCAATAACTTGCATCAACACACTACTTTTGAGAAGGAATGTGCCGACTTAACTAGTTCCTAACATAAATAATTAGATAAACTCTACACATTAGAGAATGAATAAAATTTATAGGGAATATTTTTAGAAATATAATTTTATAAATTTATTCAATATTTGTGTTGAGCGTTTACTTAAAATTTGTGTGATGGCTTAAACTATTGCTTTTTCAATGCTTCTCATGCGACTGCCTTCACAGCAAGCCTTTAATTTTAATCATATATAATTACTTAGTTTTTAATGTTAGGTTAAAAAATAAACACTTTAAAAATATTTGAATGATTAAAATAAAATTGTGAATTATATACATAATTTTGATGAGAATACAAACAAACACTTAATAAAAATTATCATCCACTAATTGCATGTAATTCAATATATTTCATGTAATATTTAAGAAAATATTACATATACACTTCTAAAATTTAATCAAATAAAAACAGGAACTTAATGATCATGATTGATGGGGCATTATAGTAATTGTTATGTATAATAGATAAATTGTTTAAATTAACAAAAATTTTGACAAACAAAATTTATATGAATGTTTAGATTTTGGTCCAACCTTGAGGTGGAATATATAAATATATATATATATATATATATTTAATGAGATAATAACATTTAGGTCCCTTATTTTTTTTTATAACATAAGAAGTTATTTAATTTATTTATATAAAATAAGTTTCTAACCCTTAATAAAATAATCAAAATAGCATTTCATATTAAGTTACTTACTCTCCATTATTCTCCATTATGATGATTAAATTTTAATATTATAAGTGCAATTTTTTCATCTCATGTGGTTCATGAACTTATATGTTATAAATAAATAAATTATATCATCGAGTATAAAAATATAAAAACTTAAAAATGTGAATGTTATTATTTTTATATTTGGTGTTGTTAATTTATCAAAATTTTATCACAAGATTGAATAAAATTAATAGTTAAATCTTTGTACATGTATTTTTTTTTTTAAAAAAAAAACAAAGTAAAGTTCATACCAAACGCTACCTAAGTAAAGATCTTGTACGGCAAATCAATCGATCAAATTTGAGAATTGATGCAGATTACTATTAATATTATTTCATGAAAACAAACATACATGCTTGCACGGAGCAATAACATGCATGCACGGAGCAAAAACATTTATGCAGATTTCCATGGATAACAAATAGCGTGGTTTGGATCCACCTTAGCCAAACAAGGACCAGATTGCAATATAGTCCAATTACATTTTAGGCAGAAATCCCTGTCCTCATTGTAGATGTCGAACCGATGAAGCTTGCCAATCCACGTAAAACCACAGAAGAATAGAGTATCTCCAAAAAAAGGTCATCGTGGAAAACAAATGAATAACTCTCGTTTT
>JAXCLQ010070853.1:3448-13459 GCA_035584115.1 Cedrela odorata
TAACAGGATTGAATACTTTTATAGGTCCATGCATATATACTAGCACGTGACGCCTATTATGTACCGTGTCTACCGGCTATAATCAAACGCAGTCGTTTTATGATTGACTGTCATTACCCACCCTATCTCCCTTTACAGTTTTTATTCTTTTTCTATCTCCTTTTGGGTCAATTACTTGAAAACCAATTTCAGTGGGGGCCCAGGCCCAATACCCAATGGCCCAAGGACACGACAATTAGATATTTCTGCTACCAGCCGATTGTCGTATGTTAATTGATCTATACGATTAAAAAGACAAAGCACAAAGTGACGAATTGATAAAAACAGATCTATACGATTAAAAAGACAAAGCACAAAGTGACGAATTGATAAAAACAGAACAAGTTGAACATTTTCAGATGGATGGCTGTATCAGCCGAGCGATGGCAATGACGTTATTATTGCAGTCACATGGCATATCTCGACAGTTATGAGACATTAGCTTTCCTTTCGTATTATTCAATTCTTAGTTAAGTCATTATACACGTCTTGAATCAATAACCATAATCAACATCATGTTCGAGCGGTGACAAAAGCAACACCGACAGAGACCTTCGACCAGTCATGTAATATCAAAACAAGAACGATTCTGACCAATCCATTGATTTTAAATTTCCAGGACCGCGCCTTTGTAGCCACGGAGCCACTGTCAATAACATCAGCTTCAGCCGACAGTCACGGGAGCATCACTCAAAGAAGGATACAAATTGAACTAGAAGTCGATAAGAAACTGAGATTTTTGTTTGGTTGTAAGAATGAAAAGAAATTTTTTTAAAAAAAGGGAAAAGTAAAATAATAAATTTTTTATTAGTTGATTGGACAACAAAACCATCAATAATTTCTTTAAATTTTTTTATTTAAATAAAACTATCATTTATTTTTAAATTTATTAATAAATTAAATTTTTTAATTGTATATTCTTTTCATTTTTAAATTTAAATTTTATTTTATTGAAAGTAGTTATTAGAATAAATATTTAATATTTTTTAATATTCTTAAATATAAATACACGCTATATTAATTAAATTATATTTGTTTCTACAAAAATACTTATTTTTTTATTGAAATAACTTATCTATTTTATAATTAAAAAAATTAAATTAACTTTAAATTTTATTTCTAAATATAAAATAATCAAATTGCATAAATTTAGTAATTTAGTAACAAATATTTAAACTAGAATATAAATATATTTGTTGATTAATTTTTTTTATATATTTTGAATGTATATGTTATTTTTATTTAAAATTCATAAGTTCAATTGCATATGAATTCTCATTAATAAATTAATTTTGAGCATAATTTAAACTTAATATTAATATATTTAAATGTATTTATTTAGTTTATTAAAGTGTATTCAATTTTTAATAATATTTATAAAATTATATTACAACTATAAATAATATTAATTTTTTTATTTTATTTGATAATCAATTTATTTTTAAAAAAATTAAAAATATATATAATTACATCAATAATTATTTTTTTATATAATACAAATTAAAATTATCAAATAAACATGATTAGTTTTATAAATTACGATAAGTATAAGTTTATAAAATAAAATTATAAATCAATATACATATGAAACATATAAAAAATATATATAATTAGAACAACGACGAAAATAATAATAACTATAATTTAATAAAATGATATTGAAATTTTATAATAAAAATAAACATGAATGATGATAAATTAATTTATAAATAAAATAATATTATGTTAATAATTATAAATTAATTTTTAAATTTTATATTATAATTTTTAAATAATATTATTCAAATTATTATATATAATTAAAATAATTTGATAATTAATTAATTAAAAAATAATCTATATTAAATTAATAAACTAAAAACTATGATAAAATAAATGAATGAGAGATAAAATTAAAAGTTTAATTATTTCAAAGGGCAAGAATCATAATTCCCCCAATTTCAGGGAATAAGAATTCTTAAGAAATTCTCTTTTCCCTTTTACTCTACCAACCAAACGGATTCCTTTACTTTCTCCCTTCTTTCCTTAAACCAAACACACCCTAACAGTCAATTAGAAACAGAGAAACTATTAACATCAGCTTCAGCCAACAAATCTTCCCTTCTTCCCTGTTTTCTGATAACAAGAAATTCAGAGTTCAAAATGCCAAACGTGTATAATTAATTACACGTATTTAACAGCGTGAAGATATTCAAACCAACACATATACCACGAATCTGTTTATATATAACAGCACAAACGTGGTAAGATTCGAACAGACACATACTCGAATCAGTTTATTACATAGAATACAAAACATGGAAGAACGAAAAAGATGGACATTGTTATCTACAGATGACTGAAATTACAGGGAGAAGACACTAATCCCATACACCCCGCACCCCTCCTGATAGCTTTATTATTTATCAATCAATTGATACAAAAACCAACGCCTTTCTTCTAATAAGGGTTTTATGAGCCAAAAAGTGGGTGCCATAGATGAGATTATCGACAGCCGCGGTAAAGACATGGAGGACATCTAGCCCACTGGAAGAATTTCCAGCAGAATCTCTTTTTGCTCTTTACAGGCGATCGAACATGCTCTGCTTCATTTCCATTTAGCATCTCCCACATCACATGTACATCTCTGTACTCGCAACTTCTCACTTCTCTTCGCAACCTTAACAAACCTGTTTGTTTCCCAAACAGGATTATAGTCAAGAAGTTTACATCTAATAACGCAAAAAGTATTATATAAACTCAACAAAAGTCAGACCATACATCCGAAAGAATTGCGATTTTCACTTGTTTCAGGACTGAACACCAGTTGTTTGACTGATTCCCAAATTTTGGGATGGAAAAATTAACTACGTTTAGAAAATGGACAACTAAGATAATATGAAAGAGTCAACAGTCTGAAGTCATTAGATGTGCTTCTGTTGCAGAGTTTTAATATCTTACCTTACAAGCATGACTTTACTTTTTTTTTTTTTTTTTTTAATGCTTTCTCAGCCGGTTTCTCTCATCAATCATCATTATTGACCAAGCATAAAAACCACAGAAATTAAGAATGCCCTTACTCGGAAAAAGATAATTCTTTGACTGTTTGCAGGGTATTTTGGACGAAAAATTCTAAAGAATCAAAAATCCCAGATAAAAGATCATTACATAATTTCCAAAAATCAATGGTTTAGATTGAGTATGTGATTCAGATAGCACAAAAAATGCACCTACATCTAGCATGCCATAAGCCAGACCAGTCCTTTATCACCCTGCACGTTCACAACTGTAGCAATCATCAAATCAACCAAAAAGTACACGATAATGTATCATTTCACCAGAAAGTCACGGCAAAATGATCCCTTGAGGAAACCTCTGAAAGGTTAATTAATGGGCATTGCAAGTTTGCAACTATATATCATACAATTTAAGATCAACATTGAGATATATAACGATCAAACAGTCATCAGACAGCTGACCGCAGGGTAGAGGACTCACCGGTTTTTCGAAATCCAAGACGCATAGCCGCGCTGTCCCAGACTCTCCTTACAGGAAACGCCATGTTATCCCACATCTTCATCCACCAGTAGATTCTTTTTCTTCTCCTCCCAACAGAGAAGAGGAAGAGCGTATAGTATAATTATAACAAGGAGGAGATTTTACTGCACAAAACCAAAACCCATTTAAAACTCCTAAAGCAACCACAAAAAACGAAATATAAACATGTTTTCAAATCAAATTCAACGGAAGTGGAACATTTTAATAAGAAATCTGAAGTAACAGAGCAACTAACTTGTTAAATCTCTCCTCTCTCTTTCTCCTCCCTACAAAAACCAAGGCCCTACCATTTTTTGAAATAATCGCCAACTAACGTAAACGGCTGACGCGATCATCTATTAAAAGGCGACACGTGTCGGTTCCAACCGTTCCGGCCGTATCCTCTGCGTCCCCCGTTGATAGCGACTGATATTTCTCTGGTGTTTTTCTCTCTCTACGTGGAGACGACTTATTGGGAGTTTACATTTCGATAATCGTACTGTCCATGTGAAGGATATAATGATATCTGTGGGCCTAACGCAACAAAGTTATTTTCAAAGAGCCTAAGGCCCACGTATTTATGCCGGAGGTCATGAACCTACACTCAACGCGGCGCGTAACTTAAAATTCGAGTATATAGAGCCAAAAAGAATATCGCGTGTTGTGAAAACGCCCGAGAGCATGATGTTAAGAGAGGAACTGCATTGTCGGATGCGGCCACGTCAGTGACCATGTGTGACCAAAGAGAGAGTTACGTGGCACTGTAAGACAGGTCGGTCGGACACTAATTAAGCGTATCAAAACCCGTGGTAATATTCGTTGGAAAGTCTATGTTAATCATGATTCAGCGATGAACATTCACGCAAGCTACTACATAATCGGTTGTTAGACTTGGGACCGGCAATCAGTAATGGAGCTTCGACTGTTAATATGTTACCGTCAGAAAGACTCATTTCAATGGTTATACAAAATATTTTTTTTTACCATAAGTCCAAAGTCTGAAAAAAAAATCTAATTAATAATCCAGAAAAAGAAGAATACAAGAAACCCTCTTGCTTGCAGACAGGGGAATAAACAAATAATAACAATTTACAAATTGTCCAATTATCACACTCCATCTGTCTCTATATTTTCACCGTTTCAAGACTAATTGTTCCCAACATGCCAGAAGTTTGTCTCTTTACTAGCTTCAGAATAACGCCTCCTCTAGTTCATTACATTTACAGGCACATTCACTTGTAAAGAAAAGTGAGATACAGAAACAAAAGAGAAAAGAGAGAAGAGTAAGGTAAGATGAAATTATCATCATCTGCCCTGCAACATGGTTGGTTTTCAATTCCAGGACCAGGAGCGGGAATTACATGCAGGGGATTTGAAACATCATATTTAACCATAAGAAAACAAAAATGAAAAAGCTTTTCCTTTCGGCCAAGAAAGGAAAAACAAATAATAGAAAGGAGAGAACAAACTCTCTCATTATTTGATATAATCCATCAATTTATATACTCAATGGTAAAAAATCAACTTCAAAGATAAGGCCTCCCCAAACGTTATGGTGCAATATTGGATAATCACTTCTCAGTTCTCAGGTCATGCCAAAAAAAATAAATAAACCTGAAGCTTAAAACAATATCTATTTTTTGGCTGCAACATAACGGGTTATATAACCATTTCAGTGAGAACAAATTTTTTTTTTTTTCCAATTCAACAAATTAGTCAACCCCTGGCAGAAAACTGGTTTCAGTCTAACCGATCAAGCAATCCATTTTATTTCCAGGTCCAAACCCAGTATCAGGCAAGCAATATGTTTCCTAATTGTTCAAACCTGAAAAGCTCACAAGTTTTATAGTAATGGTTGATTTCAACTAGAATCCTCAAAATGAAAAAAAAAAAAAAAAAAAAAATTTCAGGTCTTTAGTCCTCTTAACTAGTGCCCGACTTTTTCTAAGCTTGCCATGTATGTCAGATAAATTGTCCAAACATATGCACAAGAACTGTTCGCTAATGGCTGCAAGCAAACAACAGCAAATGTTAAACCAAACTATTAGTTGTCATGAATCAAATGGTAAAATTAACACAATCCAATCGGAAAAAATACCGAAGAATTCTCTTTTTACCTGTAGATGCACTGGTATAAATTTGAATGTAAAAAAATCGCAGATTGGCCAGAACAAAAGACCTCTTACCAATGTTGGAAGAAGGTCACGTTTCAATCTAGCCAGAATCTCACCAACGTTTTCACCTGAAATTGGCACAAAGTAGAAACTCAGGACTACCAGAGTACAAGCAGAATATCCTACCTAACCAAAAAACTAGAACTTCATCGAATAAGTACAAGACAGAAACCTGGCCTTCATTTTCATTTTACATTTGCCAACTTCGAAACACTGTACACCCGGCTGTTGTAGCCAGGATTCATCGGTTAAGGCTCAAGCTAGCCAATGTCAGTAAAAATTTATAAACTAATTAACAATATCCCAAATAGTCCCCATAGCACAAGCTGGCAGCCGATGGCAGCCAAGTAATGGATGATGTTACCAACAAATGGGGCTTCGAAATCTATCATGCCCAAGCAACAAGAATTTATCCCCAATAGGAGCCCAGCAGGTGTTGCACTTAACAGACTCCACGAAGAATTGACGGTTAATACCATCCAAATTTACTTATAGAAATAGGAAAGAAAACCCCAATTAATCCATACTGCTTCAGGATTCATGAAGTGTCACGAAAGACAGTATGAAGAGCTACAATGAGTCCACTACTATGGAGGAGCTCAAACAAAAGAACCAATAGGAGGTCAGCAGTGACATACAGTTTTATTTACCTTGTAAGGCTGCATTATAGGAGAAGAAAACAGTGGTTATAGATGGTCCATATATAGCCTGCCCCATGAAAAGCTTCTTCAAGGTTGTTAACACATCCTGCTTTGGTAAAAATTTTGACACAGAATTGAACCAAAAATGCTGTGATGGCCCTAAAATTAGCATCCCATATGCCGCCATGCGCAATGTCCTTATTGAGTCAATAGAACCAGAAGGTGGCAATGTAATCATCTATGGTACATAGCAATTACAAAACAGAAAATGAGGATATGTAATTGAGAATATAAGATAAATGTTAGTAAACTTGAATAAACTGGCAAGGCACAACTTTTGCACAACCTGGAAGGAGAGAGAGAGAGAAAATTCATAAGCTGGACCCTTTTTGTACCACAGGCGCTTGACAAGTAGACATCACGATTAATATATAAACTTGAGAAAACTGGTTTTAAACGTAATACTTTGACAAATGAAGCAACCAGTCTCGTTCTGTTATGTTCACCATGCATTTATTCCTAGCACTTACAATGCAGCAATACACAAACGAGCAAGCGCAAACAAGGTATGGAAAAGTAACTAATGTTGGACTAGGATTATCCGAGGGATGTAACAAGAATGGAACAACAAAGAAGACAAAGGGAGTGAGCAGACGATATAACTCCTACCATAATCTACTCAATCTTAGATACAGCAAACTTACCCAACAATTTCAAGAGAAGGAGGACGTTCAAAAAAATAAATACAGAAATTTTAAAGACCAAACACCCCTATGTACACTCTTCAACGAGGTCCTTCACAGGAATATGACTAGTTACATAACAGTTATAATCTGATGAATTTCCTACATAGCTCAAAGTCCCGACCTACCATGTTCGACAATTTTCAAAATCAGACCCAGTACCACATCCCAAGCAGCAACCACTAGAAGAGCAAATTACGCTATATGAATTAGGTTCATAGCAATTTCTAAACATTTTGCACAAGTGGAAATTCGAAAAATAAAAAAACAAAATATTCAATAATTTGATAAGATTACCTGAGATGTTAAGTCAGCAGCCGTGTAAATAAGTGAGGCTGTAACGCTTTTCGTGATAAGTGGATGAGAATCAAGTTTGCCCAAATACCATCCCAAGAATCCATTCTTCGATGAACTTGAATTAGACGAGAATGATGAAAATGAATGAGAAGGAGAGGATAAATTGAAAGAATGAGAGAATTTGGAATCTCTGATTTTCCCGAGTTGGCGCAGGCACCGAGAACAGTAGAACCTCCATTGTTGGTTTGTGAGGAAAGGCTCTATTAAAGAACTGACACCAAGGAGGGATTGTTTCGTTGAGAATCGAAGAAGGCTGCTGTTGCTTAATGATTTGATGGGTTTGCATTTGCTACCCATTTCCCTATTTTGGAGGAAGCAATTAACAATCTATTGCGTTGTGTGCACCATGTTCGATGATTTACGTTAAAAAACGAGGATATTGATAAGGGAAATTTTTTTAAAATAGCTTATTTTAAAGTTAATTTATGAAAATAACCGTCTTACTTTGTTTTTTTTTTTTTTAAATAAAAATAACCCTCCATATTCATTTTGGATAAAAATATCATATAAAAAATTGGAAAATTTTTAAACCAGGTATATTTATAAATTAATTTATGAAAATACCTGACTTGTAATTTGATTATTAAACAAATGAAAATAATTAAATTTAGATAAAAATGTCCTCCATTAAAAAAATTATTTTTTAAAATTTTGAATGAATTTTAAATGTTTAAAATTAATAAATAATAATAAAATATTTTAAAATCTTTTATATTTATATTTAGTGATCGGTTCATTTAAGTATTAATAGTAAAGAAATTAAATTATTTTGTAATTATTTATTAATTACAAAAAAATTAGGGGTCTATTCAAAATTTTGCAATTTGAGTTCTGCCTGCTTTCGATTGCAATTTGTAAATGGACCCAATTTGTAAACACCTATTGGGACCCTCATATGTTTATAATTAATGAATAATGATTAAAAATATTAAAATCATGCATATTGATCTCCAATCATACTGTGTTAAAAGCAAAACTATTTTACCAATATGCAAGATTTTAAAATAATTTATTATTATTTTGTTAATTCCATAAATATGAGAATGTATTCAAAAATTTTAAACTTAGATTCAATTTCAATTTCAATTTTATCATATGTTGTTATTGAAACTCTTGTGATCGAAATACAATCACAAATCTTTGAAGTTCGGGCGTTTTAGTATAAAAATAAGATTTTTGAATTATTTGATAAAAAAAAAATTATGAAATGAATTATTTTGGTAAATTAATTTATGAATGTGGTTAATTTACAAAATTTCCCAAACAAATTTACATAGATGTAAACTTTTATAAAATTAAGGATAATTTCGTTGTTTCACACTTATACAAGTTATATTACGGAAAAAAAAAATGATAAAGAAAAATTTCGTAAATAACATGATTTGACTCTCTATTTACTATTTTGACCAACCTTAATTTAATCTTATTAAATAGTTTAATTTCAAATAATTTAGATACTTTTTATCCCATGACCATCCAACTCTTAAAATCTAAAACCCTAAAATTCCAAACCCTAAATTATAAAATCCTAAATCCTAACATTACAGTACCTCGTGTTACAGTGTTTTTAAATTTTAATTTTTTTAAAATTTACATAATAAATAATAATTTATAAAATAAATTTATTTACAATAAATTTAACAATAATAAATTTAAATAAAATTTTAAATTTTAAAAAATAAACAATTTACAATAAATTAAAAAAAGTTTAAAATTTCAAAATGAGTATAATTTATTTTTTTTAATTTTGTCTTTTATTACAATTTAATTTTTTAATTTTTAAATTTTATGTAATTTTTAATTTTCTTAATATAAAATAATAATTTTATCTTTTTTTTATTGAAATAAAGGGTTTTTTAAATTATATTAGATTAATTGCATTAGAAAATAAAAAAATAAAAAAATAATGTTAAATTTTTTATTATAACATTTTAATTTCTTTTAGTGTATTTTTAAAATTTTAATTCTTTTAATTTTTTTTTAAGTTTATTAAAATAAATAAAAATAAAAAAGTTACGGTTCTTGCATTTGCTACAAAATTTTATTTTTTCAATTAATAAATAAAAACCATAAATAAAAATTTAAAATAAATAAATTAAAAAAGAAATTATAAACTGAAAAAAAATCTAAAAATAAACTAAAATAATTTTAATTTAAAAAATAAAAAAAATTACTAGAAGATAATTTTTTTTGTCTTTTAGCGGGTGCTACAGTACACTACGGTCTGCACTAGGTGCTGTACCTGTGCTGGATATATTGTAGCTCTCGCTGCAAGACAAAAATATATTATATTTTAGTGAATTTTTAAATTTTTATTATTTTCTTTAAAATTTAATATTATTTTATCTTATTTTTAAATTTTTTTATTTTTAATATAAGTTTCATTTTTAATAAAATTTATATAATTAAATTTAATATTTTTTTATCCTTTTTAATTTTTGCAATTTTTTACTTCTTAATTTAATAAAATTTATATAATAAATAGATTATATATTTTTTTAAATATATAAAATACTTAATAAATGATGAAATTAAATTTAT
>JAXCLQ010070854.1:2202-13458 GCA_035584115.1 Cedrela odorata
TATATATATATATATTAAGAACCCTTATATTATTACTCTATTTTTAAACAATGCCCATATTAGGTTAGTTTTTATCTCTCTATTAAATCATAATATAACTTTACAAATTTAAATTTGAGAAAATTATACATTTTTTTTCTAAAATTGTGATAAATAATTAACATTTTTTAAAAAAATATACTTATAAAAACTTCTATTTTAAAATTTTTATAAACAAATCACATCAATTAGACCCAATGAAAATGATATTACTATTATCATTTTTCTAAATGGAATGGGTACCAATTGCAATCATCGTCTCTTTGAAATGAGATGAATTCTCGAGAATCTTTTGAATAAATTTATATATTTTCACACATATTCAATCCACAAATTGCAATATAATATCATACTTTTAATTAGATTGAAATATAATAAATTAATATTTATAAATTAATTCAAAATTTTAAACATTTCTCTAATTAGTGCATTATAACATTGAATTCGAAACATACTAACTAATATCTAACACATTTGACCTAACACAAAAATAAGAGATTGAAACATTAGAATACGCAAAAATAAATTTTGTATTGAATTTGTGTTGCTCTAATAAGTAAAATTTAATTAATTTTTTTAAAATAAAAACAATTGAGAATAAAAATATTTAAAATAAAGATGATAAGATTATGCATAAATATTTGTTTTAATAGGTTATAATTTATGTGTATTTAGCAATATAAATAAATAAGATTGCATGAATATGTGATTTGTGAAGGGTAGTGGTTGTGGTCATGTCACTTGTGGCAAACATGATTTATAAAGTTGTGGGAAACAAGTGGGAAATACAATGCTTTTAGTGCCTCAATCTCCACCACCAAAAATGGAATCCACATTTCCATTTATTTTCTTCATGCAAAATGATTCAATCACATACAATCAAATATCAAATCACTTTAGGTAACTTATTAATAAGGATTTTAATTTTTTAACCATCCAAAATGCATTCACAACTACGCTCATTATAATACCTACATTACAATGATGATATAAATTTATTACTAATTATTTAAAAATAAAATTTTTAATACAAAAGTCACGAGATTATTTTAAACACGTTACGTAATATTACGTATACACTTATTTATAAATTTAAATCATACGATAATACGATGAAATTAGTCTTCCTTAAAACTTTTTCAGTGAACCATACCACACCAAATCACACCCTCTCTACCATAATTAATATGCAATTAATCCCAAGAAATGCCCAAATCTCCTTACTTGGTAAAGCCACAACACATCCCATTCATGCACAATAAATATTCCAAATTGTCTTTGGACTTTACTTAAAAAATTAAATTACCAAATCCAAAAAGTGCCAAACAACCATTACCATTATAAACATTAAAATAAAAAAAATAAAAAAACCTAAATTATTTAATTATTGGTCAACAAAAAAATTCCAAAAAAGGCAAAATCCAAACCCCCGTAAGGATAAAAAGTAAAATAAAATAATAACAATTAGGTCCCTATACTTTTATATTTTCATAAAAAATATATATTTAATCTATGTATAACAAAAAGATCCATAATTTCTATTAAAATAACAAAATCACCCTTATAATATTAAATCTTAACCTTCATAAAAATTAGGATACGTAACTTAATAGTAAAAAATATTTAAACTACTTTAATAAAATTTAACAAACATATCGTTAAAGGGTATTTTAGTTATTTCAACAAAGATTAGAGATTTATTTATCAGGAATACATAAAAAACGTCTTTATTTTTGAAAAAACGGAAATTTAGTGACCTAATTTTAATACCCAAAAGTATGATAACGAAAGATTTAAGGGCCAAATTGCAAAAAAGTACACTACGTGTTAGTGTTCATGGCGAAGTTCACAGACTATAAAACAGGGACCCATCACTTCTAGAACGTAAAACTTAAGCGTTAAGCCAGTGTATCTCTCGCCTAAGCTTAACTCAGAGAGAGAGCGCAGTAGCACCTAGGCCACTGTGCGTCTTTGTCTTGCCCCTTTCTCTCTCGTTCTCTGTTTGCTACATGTTTAGAATCGAAAGTGTTCGGCGAAATTCCTGAATGAATTGAGAAAACGATATGGGTGTGTCGTTTAAGGTTAGAAGGGTTGGCACTAGGTACAGGCCAAAGCCTGTTCAAGATGAAGGTCAGGAGGATGAACATGATGTCGCTTCAGTTGTTGATACTCAGTCTCGGCAGCGGCTGAATACGGTATATGGTTCTGTATGCTTGTATTTGTGTTCGTGTGTGCTTCACGCGGAAATTACTACGATTTTTCACGTATTTGTGATGGGTTTTTTTCTGTTGTATTCTTGTTTTTAGCGGATGGGATTTTGGTTTTGTGTTTGTTGATGGAGATTGCTTTTCCGGGGTTTGGCTACTATGCTGAGGTTATGGGTATGGAATTTTTATAACATGAAATATAAAACCTGCAAGGTGAATGTTAAGGTTTCAGGTTGCGAGTTTGAGTTGTAAAAATTCTCTTTCTCGTAACAATCTCACTTGTATAGCTGCAAGATCAGGCTTTTGTGTTTTTGTGGGTGTTTTAACTCTTGATGGTGAAACTTGAGTGGTTTATTGGGGTTCTTGTTTTTGTGATATTTTATTTGTTTGCTCAAATTTAGTTAAGTGTATACATTTTGGGTCTGTAAATTGCACTTTGTTTTGCTTATATAATCCTAGCTTGATTAAGTGGCAATACCCTTTATTGCCTCTTCTTGTTTTGTTTATCTATCTAATTTTATGATTTTGTTTGAAGCGTGGTTAATTATAAAACAGATATATTAGATTTAAATATGTTTGAAATGCCCTTTGTTTGTTTGTTGTTTTCTGTTCATGATTTAATTTGATTAACGGTTTTTAATAACTTCATTAATTGGATCAAAGAAATGTTTAGCAAATTAGCTTTTAATAGTTTCTAAGATTTCCTCAAATAATTCTATATAATTTAATTGCTTTCAATATTACATGCAGGCTATTAAATGATTTTAAAAAAGGTGATAGCTCAATTTCCATGAGGTCCTCCTTTTAGTTCCTTCTTTTCATAATTACACTCCATATATTTGTGATTCATGTAACTATGGCATATTCATTCACAGTTTTCTGCTTGTCTCCTCCACAAAAATCATTGTTTCACCGAATGAAAAACTCACTGTTTGATTTCTTCTCGAAGCATTACGGGCCAGTTTGTTGTTAATAGAGATAAACGAACGGTTCAGTGCCAGCTCCTGATATAAACTTATTGTGTTTATAAATTTTTTTCTCCTCTCTCTTAACTGTTCCAATACTATCATGCTATATTGTATATATCCTCCGATGAATACATTATGTCTGAATTTGAACATCTGTTTCTTCTTTATAATCTATAACATATTATCTCCTTTCTGGCACTGTCACATCCTTAACGTAAGTTGGTGCCTAGGAGTAAAGGATTTTCTTTTATTTTTTTCAACTATTTTAAATTAATTGTTGAAAAATAAGCTTCCACAGTCTTTTCTTTTTCCTCTTTATAAATTTGTGAAGCTATTAGTTTTGAGGTTTACTAACATCTCTGGTATGGGGTTTACTAGTGCCACACCACACCTACCCTGCCAGTCCTAATCTATCATTATGGAACGTGAAAAGAATTAAATATGAAAATTCTTAGTACATACCCTTTTTGGTCCTGGTCTTGAATATTAAATGCAGTGGTTTTATTTTTAGGGTAAATTTTCTGGGAAAGGACATAAGGTCATTGATCATGCAAACAAAGAAGGTAATAGGAAGTCTGGAATGCGTTTGGTTTCAGAAGGTAATAAGCCATTTTCATGTTTTAATGATATTAAAAGAACCCTTTATGTGTGACTGTTTACTTTGGTACAGATATGAAGATTTCATTTTCCCTGCATTTGTTCCCAAATGGATTTTCTGTTGGAAAAGCCAATGAGGTTAACATTCAAATAAAGAAGCTTCAAAGCTTTTTCTTTTCTCCATTAATTATACTACTGTTCTATATATTTCTTTCAACTTATCTACTATTATGTTTTTGGAACCCATTGCAGCACTTCAATGGTTTGCCAAAGCTGCTGTGTCCTTATAGTAGGGCATCAGATGCCCTTTTCGCTGTAAGTTAGTTCCTTGAGCTTTGATCTTTTTTGTACTTGTGTTTGTAAGCTGGAATTTAACTTTCTTTGTCCTTTATGCTTTTATCTAAAATGAGAGTGTCATGCACATAGATTTGTTTAACTTGCTCTTTATAGCACTAACAAATGATTCACAACTTTTTTGTGGCAGTTGCTGTATGTTCTGTTGGATGTAAATTTCTAGGGTAGTTATATTGCATTGGCCGACTTGACATACTATAGTCACTTTGTTGCTTATGTTGCAATTATTGATTGAGCGCTTGCCTGCAAGCATTTGACAAAATACATCAATATAAGATTGCAGTCTGTGGTGAGGTTGCATGTAACCTGTTACAAATTTTTCTTCTTCTTTTTTGGATAACTGCAGGCATTTTGCTGATAACAAATATAAGAATTCTCTAGTGATGATGCATGCTAATTTTTATTGCGTCGTATCCTTTAACTAAGTGGATAGAGTCAAAATACTCCATTATCTATTTGCTTCTTGGACGTTCCAGTCCAAAACCCAGATGCAACACTCTAGTCTTATTAACAGAATTTAAAATTTTATTTGTTTCTTCACCCTCCCCCCAAAAACAAAAAGAATGAAAGAAAGAAATATGTTTTGACTGGAAGGGTCTTCAAAGTATATGAATGATGGTAGAGAAGACTTCTTAGATGCTTCGGTCCCAAACACAGATGCAACACTTTTTTATTCTATTATTAACTCAAATTTCTTTATATCTTAAAAATGTGGAAACTTCTAAGTAAGGATATGTTAAATTATGAAAAAACTAACATGCTTTATTACTGTCTTGCAATGCTTAGAAGATGATTTGTCTTGAAGAACATTAAAACAAATTTTACAAAAAAAAAAAAAATTCATTCCAGAGTAATTGTTTAAGGCATAATGGTGTGTTGTCAGTGTCAAGAACGTACCATAAGTGATTTTACATTGAAAGAACTAGTCTTAGGTTTTTATGAACTTTATGATTGGTATTTGTAAATGATTTAGTTGTGCTTATTTTTGTTATCATGAAACAAGCTGCAGAATCTTGACAATCTATTTACTTTCCTGTTATCTGTTTTCATATATTTTATTTGCACTAGGCAATTGAATGCGGGTGGTTGCCTGGAGATTTTTTTGGTGACATAGCCTGCAATTACAATAATGGAGCAGTTCTATGTGAGGTGAGGTAAAAACTATATATTCTGATTTGAAATTGGTAACATTAAGATTCTTTTAGCGCTCTGCAAGTTTGTGTTCTCGTAATTGTTGGTTGAGATTTGATGCTGCAATTTTGATTTTTCGCGATCTATATAGTTTATACTCACATTCATATGGATTTATAGTACTTGAGATGCTTTCTTTGCAGATAAAAGATTACCGCCTCTGTATGTATGAAAAGGCGGGCATTACTTCTATAGTTAACTCTCCAGTTGTTCACAAAGTGCTCCTACAAATGTGCATGGAGAATGTTGTTAAGGACATCTTATCTGTATTGGATGATTCTTGGACCTATAAAGATCTATTGGTCAGTGAGTTTGATTAGTAAGCATTTATCTTTTCTTATAATTTAAATATGTTGCTTCGATCTTATGTTCATTGTCTTGTTCACATAGGAAGTTGAGTCGTGCCTTTTGAAGGCTTTACAACCTGATCTTCATCTGAATCCAGAGCCATTGCTTGACAAATTCTGCGGAGCCCCCATGAGAAAGAAGGTACTAAGACATGCTAAATTCTGATAATTGTGATCAAATGCTTATCACGGGCAGTAGAAACTGTGATTAAAAAATTATGAAGCTGATTGCTAAATTTTGGCACTTGTTGCAGCTTGATTTGGGAATCAACTGGGGATGTAAAAAGAGAAAGCTAAACGATGATCCAACAACTAACCCAAAGTTCAGTGGCCAACAACCAAGAAGTGTTCCCCACTCACAGCCGATAATTACAAGTTGTATTCCCAATTTACAGAATAATAATGGTTTGCTGGAGAGCATAATACAGCCCAATGCTTTGACAGGGGTGCCAAACTACCAATCGGTTGATAGTTGTAGATCTGTTCTGGAAGATTTGACCTCACTAAGTCTTCCCTCTGTTCCTACACCATGTTTTAGTAAACATAACAGCTCATCAAGAGAGCCCAGTTCATTGGTTTTTTCTCAGCAGGGCAGATGTGATGCTCAAGCCATTCAAAGACTGATCTTTAAGGTTCCCAAGCAAGAGACTGTGGACTTCTCTCAACAGCTGCCTCCCTGGAATCAGCCCAGTCCTTTGGCAATGGTGCCGAACTATCAATTAATGGATAGTTGCAATCAATCTGCCGTTGGAGATCTGACCTCGTTGAGTTTTTCGTCTGTTCCTACACAATGTTTTAGTAATCACAACTGGGAGTCGAGAGAACCCAGTTCATTGGTTTGTTCTCCGCAGGGAGTAGGTGATGAACTACAAGCCATTCAAATCCCTATCACTAAGATGCCGAAGCAAGAGCCTGTCGACTTCTCTCAACAGTTGCCTCCTTGGAATCAGCCGAGTCCTTTAGCAATGGTGCCAAACTATCAGTTAGCGGCTAGTTGCGGCCAATCTGTTGTTGGAGATCTGACCTCGTCAAGTCTTCCCTCTGTCCCTATGCTATGTTTTAGCAACGGTGATTTTAAAGCACCCAGTTCATTTGGTCTCTCTCAGCTGGGCAGCTATCCTGGGAGTCAGCCCAATATGGCAATGTTGCCGAACTATCAACTAGTGAATAGTTGCAGCCAATCTGTTCTCGGAGATCCGACATCGTCTAATCTTTCCCCTGTTCCTTTACAATGTTATAGAAACAGTGAGCCGAGAGATCCCAGTTCATTGGTTCGTTCTCAGATTGGCAGGTGTGAAATGCAGGCCATTCAAAGATCTAGATTTAAGATTCCCAAGCAAGAGACCATGGACTTCTCTCAACAGCTGCCTCCTCCTGTGAATCAGCCCAATCCTTTGGCGATGGTGCCAAACTACCAATTAGTAGATAGTTGCAACCAATCTGTTCTTGGAGATCTAACATCATCAAATCTCTCCTCTTTTCCGATGCAATATTTTAGTAAATGTAACAGTGAGTCAAGAGACACCAGTTCATTTGTTCATTCTCAGCTAGGAAGACCTGAAACGCAAGCCGCCATTCAAAGACCTATGATGAAGATGCCTAAGCAAGAGACTATGGACTTCACTTATCGGCAGCCCTATCCTTTGGCAATGTTGCCAAACTGTCAGTTAGCTGGTGGTTACAGCCAATCTGTTGTTGGAGATCTGACCTCATCGAGTCTTTCCTCTGTCCCTATGCAGGGTTTTAGTAAATGTAACAGTGGATTGGTTCAATCTCAGTTGGGCAGGGGTGAGCCTCGAGCCATTCAGAGTCCTATCACTAAGATGCCCAAGCAAGAGCCCGTGGAATTCTCTCAACAGCAGCTTCCTGGGAGTCAACCAGAATTCATTTTTGCAGCTGGAATGCTTCAGAATGCTATGTTACATCAGCAACCTGGCGCTAAAATAGTTCCAGGTGAAAGATTCAATGACAAAAGAGGCCAGTCACTGTTAATAAATAGTGGTCAGCTTGCAATTCTTGAAGGCATCCCCAAGCTGCATGCTGGAGTCTCTACTTCTACCATGAGACAACAACCTGCTGAAACAAGAAACTTTTCTAGTTTAGATGTAACAAGGATCAAGGATAAATACATTGATATGGATACGCGAAGTAATCAATCTAATCTTCAGCAAGTACAAATGCTGGGATCATCACAAATGTTAGGAACCTATGCCCCTCCAATCAACTCACCATGGAATCAGTTGCTGAATGACAGAAATGTGAAAAAGGAAGTTGTTAACCAAAAAAGGAAAGCTTCGCAGAGTACTCAGGTTACTGCTGCTGTGAGCATTTCACCACTGAATTCTTACCATGGTGAGTCTTTGCAAAGAGAAGCATCTGTACCTGCAAAGCGGAAAAAAAATTGTCGCCCTAGAGGTTTGAATTCTGAAGTAAGTGATTCACTTGCTGTAACTGGCAATACCAATGCAGTTGTTAGAAGTAGCCTTCAATTTGGAAATGGTTACAATACCAATGCATCTCTCACAAGTAGCCTTCTAGCTGGAAATGGTTACAATATGGACGCCACCATTGCTAGTCACAATACTAGCCTTCAAGCGGGAAACGGTTACAATACGAATGCAACTGCAACTGCAACTGCAACTGCAAGTAGCCTTCAAGCGGGAAATGGTTACGATACAAATGCAAGTAACCTTCAGTCAGGAAATGGTTACAATACAAATGTAACCATTGCAAGTAGCCTTCAATTGGGAAATTGTCACCCTAGAGTCTCAAATACTGAAGTAAGTGATTCACTTGCTGTAACCGGCAATAAAAATGCACCCACTGCAAGTAGCCTTCAAGTGGGAAACGGTTACAATGTGTACACAACCATTGCAGGTGGCCTTCAAGCTGGAAACGGTTACAATGCTAATGCTACTATTGCAAGTAGCCTTCACTTGGAAAATTTTAACTTACTCCAGACTTCAGAAGTTGATGATATTCAGAGGTTTGAGAAGATTAAAGAAGTGACCGAAAGGTGCTATCCAAACTATAGTTGCACACACCTATTATACAAATACTTTCTTTCTATTATCATGCAAGGTTTTAATGAGTAAACCCTGCTATTTGCACATTCAGGCATAAGCTGAATAACAGTAAGCGCAAGTTTGACTTTGACAATCGAAATTCTGCACTGGTTATTTTCAAGCTATGGAATTCTGGGGAGATTGGGAAGTCGAAAGATGTGACCACAGGAATTGCTGATGAGAGGTTTGATAGGACTAGGACATTAACATTTATGCGCCGATCTCATTTACACCAAGGTAAGGAAATGTGTCCTGTTCACTCTCTTTTTGCTTTGTAATTTGTTCCAAGCGGCTTCTGATTCTTCTCTCTATTAACTATTTTCTACCATCTCAGGTAATGAGATTCCTATAGTTGAAAGCAAGGCCAGTGTGAAATTAGTCATGTCAAACAGGAAGTTTACCAAGGGATTTGTGGAGGGAACCATTTTTTATGAACATGAAGAAGGAATTGGTCCCGCTGTGATTCATATTCCACCAACTTTGCCTAGCATGGTAGTATTCCATTTGCAATCACTGGAAGTTACTTTTTATTATCCATTTAGTGTACTTTTTCATTTAAAGTTATGGAAAAGTATAGTATTTTTGTGCAACTCATCATCCATTTCGGTATTGGGTGTCATATTAAAATTATTAGCAGAAGGAATTTTCTTTTACATGGCATCTATAGCAACCTATGTCTGGATCATTTGATTAATTGATGATGTTGATTCTTATGGTACACTTTTGCAGCATTTTTTAGATCTGTTCACTGCTCAGTTCACTTCATCGGTAGGTAATTTGAATTGAATATTCTTTGTGAAGTAATATTTTGTTCTTTTACTGTATTTGATGACATTTGTTTTACATAGATGGCGCGTGAAGAATACTGCCTAGTTAGTGACTGCATAGAACCTGTACTTCTCAATGGTGATAATTGCTCAGTGGACTGCCTAGTTGGTGACTGCATAGAACCTGTGCTTCTAAATGATGGTAATTGTTCAAGCACTCGAAATGTTGACGTCACTGCTGGTGTTCCTCTTGTTGCTATAGCACTGGGAATGATCTCCAGTTCGACACCGGGGCTATCGACTTCCATGCTCAGTCCCGTGAGTGACGAGGTTTCAGCTGTTAATATCTGCGGACAATTACCTTCCAAGAATCTTAACTCTGCGAGCCATTTACTTCCCCCTATAAACATTCTGTCAGCTCAACAAAACTCTGGAAGCCATTTGCTCTCCTGTGGAAACATTCAGTCAGCTCAACAGAACTCTGGACGGTTACCTTCAAAAAAGCTTAACTCTGGAAGCCATTTGCTTCCTCCTGGAAGCATTCAGTCAGCTCAACAAAACTCTGGACAATTAGCTTCAAAGAATCTTAATTCTGGAAGCCATATGCTCCCCCCTGGAGATGTTCAGTCTGCTCAACGAAACCCTGGAACTAATTTATCAAAATTACAGCTCGCCAATGCTGCTGCCCAAATGAACCTAGGGCAGCCGCATTGGCAACAGATTTTGAGTAATCAAGCTCAGTTACAGTTCCAGATGATGCAAAGACAGAGACAGCAGGATCAACTAATGCAGAGTATGAAAATGACGGGGGGCTTAGGTGCATCTGTGGGTGTCTCAGGAACTGTAAACACGGGTGGGAGAATCCAAGGGGGGCATCAAAATAGCGCTCGTGGTTACTTCAGTAATGGTATGGGAACAGGAAGCTCCTCTTATAGTATTCCAAGGGAAGGACAAATCCCTTCAACAAGCAATGTGGGTCAGTTTAGCAATATCAACGGCAGCAATATACCAAGTTCAAGTGATAGTAAGCAGCAACTTTTTGGTGGTATTTCTGATAATGCTTCTGCAGTTTTGGCGGGTGGATTTCAGTTTTGGAATAGTTCAGGCATGGTACAAATGCAGAATCCAAATATTCAAGACATGGCATATCTGTTGAGCAACCAGCAGATTTTGCCACAGAAACAACAGCAGCAGCAGGAAATGAGATCAGTGGTACAACAACAAACCAAAACCCACAACTTTGTGAGTAATGTGTCTTCGCAACCTAATCAAGTTTCCTCACAACGATTTTATCAACGGCCTCAAATAAGCCCCCTGCAATTAAACTCTGGACCATTACAAATGCAGCTGCAGATGAACAGAAATATAGTGCTTGGTTCTGGAAGCCCGCAGCTCAGTTCTCATATTCCCTTCCGAAGCAACAATGTGAGCAGCTCCAAGAACTTGTCTGGGTTTTCAAAGACAAGGGAACGATAAACTTGGGAGCAATGACCGGTACTTAGTAATCCAATGTAAATAACAAAGATAGGGGAAGGTATACAGGAAAAATCAGTTCCTTGTTTTTTTTTTCTTTTTGTTATAGCATCTGGTGTTTAATGTGTAATCCAGTTTCTTCTGTTATATTTCAGTCACCCGGTTTCTTGTAATCCAAGTTTCCTTGTAGGATATATGTTTCTTGGTCTATCTGAAGCACCACTTTTCTCACAGGTTTCTCTTTCTGC